>JAVSBS010021886.1:116209-141973 GCA_033124195.1 Coracias cyanogaster
AGAGAGATGCTAGGAGAAAGGTTGGACTTGATGACCCTGGAGGTCCTTTCCAACCATAACGATTCTGTGATTCTGTATTTAATAGGACTCCTGACTGTCAAGCAGATACAGACAGGCCTGAAGAACTCATAAATGTGCTGCCCAGTTAACATTCTTAATATAGGCCTTTCTGAGATTTATTTTTCATCTGCCACCAGCACTGACCTTATTGGTTCTCCTATATAATCTTGGAACTTCCAGTGCACTCTTCAGGTAAGCGAAGGAGGACTCACTGAGATCCTGGATAATCCTGTTATTCAAGGTAGGCATGCAAGTTGATAAAGCAGTCTTTGAGTCTTCCAAGGCTCCTATTGAAGTAAAAATGCTGAAGTTTAAACTGAGCTACCCTGCCCAATCACAAAATTAATGATGTGAACCCCCCCACCCCCATCATCCCAATTTCTCTCACTATTCTATATGGCTGCTGGTGTCAAATACAAGGTGCTTACTAAATAAATACACACCAGCCGTTTATAAACCATAATCAGTAACATCAACCATTCCTCTGCCAAAAAAACAGATGGAGAGCATGAAAGAAAAAAAGAGTAGAGTAACATTCTCCAGGTTCACAGTTTTTTTTCATTTCAACACAGTATTACCAATGTAGCAAGCGGCTTGAAGCAAAAAGCTCCAAACTACCAAGGAAATTGTGGTTGTGAAATTCTCACAGCACCTACATTGTCCATGGAGTGACTGGAACATGCTTAACACAAAATTGTGATTGACAACAGACCATCTACTCAGTGAGGGATGTGCACAAGCTCCTACCACACTTATGGACTTGGACATCTACCAAGGATCCTGATTTAGAAGATTTAAGTGGAATTCACAGTGCAAAACTTCTGGCTGTACTTGGACAGGTACTAGTTCACACATCCAGCTACATGCCTGGCTTTAATTCCAAACTTACAATCAGAATCCATGTTTCACATAAAGAATGATCAGATAAAAAATTTTTTAAAAGAGGCTAAAATACTTAATTGCTTCTGTCCTCTGAAGTTAAGGTATTTAACTATGAAACTTTGATAACTCTCCTTCTTATATGACTTATCAGGCCAGAGGGAGAAAAATCCTTTTAGAAAAATATTTTAGTTTCAACTGAATAATGAAAAGCCTCTCCTTCTTCCCCATTTCCTCTACATGCAGGAGTTTAAAGATAGGATATGAATCTTCTACTCTAAGGTCCTCCACTTCCTGGAGAAGCATCCAAATTACCGGACAATGGCAAGTTACTCCAAGATACTTCCACAGAAAAAAAAGCCCTACAACCTACCCCACCCAAAACCTTCAAAAAAATTCAAAGCACTTCAGACTCAATTTTATTCAAATGTTTTCCAGACTCAACAGGTGTGTTCAAGATACTTTCTATTTAACAGTTTAAACCTAAAGCAAGCTTCATTAAGTAATAAAAACATTAGTATTTTCCATTTTTCCATTTTAAATAATTAAACTGTGTGTAAAAAGTGACTTTGGTTGGTTGGCAGAGGGGATTTGGGAGAAAGGGGAAAGAGACTGAATCCATCCTCTCAGCTTTACCTGCAATACAAGATACATTCTTGAAGCCAATCATTTCAAGTTTTGGTTTAATCATTTCTAAGATGTCAGGAATCTGAACAAAAAAAACCAGAAGAGATAGTCATGTTATAAAAATATTTTAGTTACTTCCCCTACATTCTGTAAGTAGCCAGTGCATCAAAAGACACTTTCAATCTTCACCATATTTTTACTGCATTTATAGGAAAGCACTACTAGAAGAATACAATATTTATGGGAATTAAGGCCTATGCACTAAATCCCCTACCTTACTATTGTCCTTGGAGCAAACAACTTAGAATTAACAAAATAGTATCAACCCAGATGCAAGTTACAACTTCACAGAATTACAGAACTTTCAGCCTTACTGACCAAAAATACAGGAAAGTCATCCCTATTGGAAGAAAATTAGTACCACACATCTCTTTTCAAGATTCTGGACCATTAGTAAAGCATAATCATGATGACAAAACCTTTTTGAACCTCAGGGACTAAAACCAGTAAACATTTAAAAGAGAACATAATATTAAAGCTGAATATTGCACCACACTCCAAGCTGCAACAGAGATTTTACTAGCAGAGGTAAGTCTGGTACCGCAACGCTTGCAATAAAAATGAGCAGAAACTTATTATTTTAGGTGTTAAGTCCAGTAGCTACTGATAAAAACAGTTTAAATACCTAAGTGGTTTCTCTGTAATCTGCCATTCCAAATAAGCGGAGTAGACCATTTATTTCAGGTGATGTTTTCTGTGTCAGACTACTCCAGTTTTAACATTTAAGATTAAAAAAATAGCTTTATGGTATGTTATTTTAAACAATTTAATGCCCTTAACAAGATGCCAAACAATACTGGCACACAGATCAATGAAGACTTCTTTTTAAGTAAAGTCATAAGCCAAACCTGATCCTGGAGTTTGTCCAGATCTGCAGCAACATAGACCAACTGAGTACTAGATATAGAAGGCAATGGTTGACTTTCTGGAGAAGACCCATTCCCTTGGTCCTCACTAGGGTTGAGGCTTACAGAAGATTCCTTTCTACCAACTGGCACAGATCTTTTGCTTTCCTTTGTATTCTCACTGGAAATGGGCCTTACAGAAACCTGAAACATTAAATTGAGATGTGAACCCTAGCAATAGTGAAGGCAATTAAAGTTGGACAAGTAGAAACAGTATATAAAGGATAAGTTCTCAGCATTAGAGTGCCACACTTATGAGGGATATTAGCACTCCTAAATAACACTTAAAATATATATATACACACACATATATACATATATAATATATATATGGTGTATACATATATATACACATACTTATATAATTAATATATATATATATCTTTTTTTAAAAACAGTGTTTGGTGCACTAAGGAGTTGTGTGACTTGGAGCAAGTTTATCACTGCAGTAGAGGGAAGTCCAGTCCCACAGCCATTTTTACCTGTGTGGTATTCAAACAACCTACCACACTGGAGGAATGTGTAAGACCAAAAATTTAATCATTAGCTGCTTCACAGAAACATGGTTTAGTGTCATATGCAGGAATTCAAAAATCATAACCACTCACTGCTGTCAAAACAACCCCTTCTTCCTACCTCCTCAAGCTCTCTACTGTCAGGCACGTGCTTCACTCAACTGCTCTAACTTTGGTACCTGTCAGCACTTTTCATGAGTCAATTTAGCTGAGAGAACTGAGTCACTGAGTCTTAAGAAAAGCATAAAGGGAGACCTTACTGCTGTCTTCAACTACCTAAGGGGCATCCTAATTATTCTATCACGCTGTCTTTCTATGGCACAAGGAACAGGGAGAAAAACTTTAGCTGGGAGCAGGGAGTAGAAGAGCAAAGCATGACCTCTCCTCCTCAGAAGCAGGAAATCAGTGATGTTGAGTCAGTTGCTCATGAAACTTCCAGTTTTAGAGTCTCAACACTGAGCAACTGATCTGGATTAACTTATTACTCCTTTTTGCAGGGCTAGTTTTCACCTGGCTTAGTTTCACAACCTCTTTCACAGTATCAACAAGTAAACACCTTATACAAACAGGGCAAAACCCAAAGATTGTGGCAGAGGCAGCCTTAACCATACGTGGAAGTACAGCCTTGGCAACCATCACGCAGTAATACCACAGCAACACTGATATTTGTGTATAACATATTTTGCAGGGATACTTTTTATGAAGCAAACTCATTAACTGCTTGAAAGTGTTCTTGTTAAAGAATGTTAAGTTCAGGCAAAAAGCACATAAAAAGAGGTCACACACTTTGTTTCCAGAAGTGTCTTATTGATGGATGCACCCAATCACCGAAACCATAAGCATGCTGTTCTCTTACCTCACCAATGAACACAGAGTAGCGTGCCAAAATTTGGAGACTAAGTTTCCACAGACGGTGTGCTAATAAAGGTAAAAACATTTGATCTGACCAGCACTTCAGAAGACTCATCCAGACCATGTGAGTGGCCAAAAGATAGTACGAACTTCCAGCTAGAAAGAACCATACAGCAAAGGTCAAGTTCCTAAGTACATTTTTAAAAGATGTACCAACGGTGTAATTGCATTACCTGAGATTTAATAAAAAACATTCCCAAACCCAAAGTAATTAAAAAGTCTTCCAATGACACACAGTCACAAAGACAGCAGAGAGGATTTATTAAGCATTGTCTGAAACAAACTCTTAAAGTATTAGCTCCTCACTGCTTTAGATTTCAAACTCCACTAAGTCTTGCTGTAGCTCTGCAGGCAAAAGCAACAAATGAGAACCTGCCTGCAACAAAGGCAGGAACAGCTTAGCCAAATAATCCACTTCAGGAGATAATACTTCCAGGATAATTCTTTGATGTCTTGTATCAGAACTTATATTAGTCCTGCTTGCCAGCTCTAACAGTAATGCTCCATTAGCACTAAAGTACTGCCTTTATATCTGATTTTTAGGCATATGACACAAATTCCTGCCAGTTTTATCTGAAATATATGCTAGAATATGGATATTTCTAGTCTGTTTTGAAATAAATATTTAAACCAAATAGCTTTAAAGCAGTTTATGCACTAACATTTTACAGCACATGATTAAAGAGGTAAGGGATGTGTCTGCAAGTTTCAGGCAAATGCCTTGAAGTGGTAGGATTTACGCATTTTGTCTCCATTAGGATTTTTTCCTCCTTGCTCTCTTCAGAGAGCACACACACATTTATATGGCTCTTAGCTGCCTTCTTCATAAGTATTTACTCTGTTGACTGAAGTGAGTGTTTCTAGTTACAATATACTTCTAATGAATGTACCAAAGTTTTTCCTTCTACTTTAATCCTTCCTGTGCATATCTGCTCATAAACAAATGTACATTTTTGGAGCAGACATCAACATTATAAACTGTAGCAAGCATAAATGCTGCCCACAGAGAGCCATTTTTGCCTCTACAAAGCCCTACAACAATTAAGAAAAATATGCCCCAATAACACAGCAGACTTCTGGTTGCCATTTAGAGGATGCCAAATGCTTATTTAGTTCCTCCTTGTACTGAGGGGACAGTTCCACAAATATGCTAATGGCTCCTGCCAAAAAGGATGTTTTTAGTAAGAAAGGGATCACTGAATAGTACTCTCATATTGTCTTCTCTATAAAAATGTATTATACTGTTTAATCAGTTCATCAGAAAACAGAAAGCTCACATGAACCGGCGGGATGCAAGTTACTAAATACTCAATAGACAGTAACCAATGGAGAAATTATTATTTTGCAATTAAAGTTTACCTGGTGCTTCCTCCAATGTATCTGAAAGTGCTTCTTCTAAGGCCCCTGCTATTTCCCTGAATCTGAGAGACAGAAAAATTTTGAATATTACAATTTAATAATTGCTTAAATTGATGCCGTCACATTTTTTCAGTGTTTATTTCAATATTATTTCTATGTGCTATCAATGCACATATACAGATTTTAAACGTGGGATTATTTCTGTCCAACATAAATCGAGTTATAAACCAAACCAACATTCAAATACTTGAAAGACAACCTTTGAGGTTTTACAGGCAGATACAAAGCTTATACTTTGGGAAATTACTGAAGTCACAGTTGCAAACATTATTACAAAGTACCAACTGCTCCCCTTTTTGGAGGAGTGTTTTGTTTTGTTACTGTTTTTAAACTAAAAACAAACACAGTCTCATACTTGCTTTAGCTGACCTTTAGATCTGTCATGTCACATTGGAGGCTTCAGCTTTCTACATGTTTGTTAACGAACAGTGGCATAAGGTTCTGCAAACAATTCTGTACCTGATAAAAATCAATAGTTCCTCACAGTACACCTTGACCCCTCTTTTTTAAAAATTCACCTTTCAAAAAAGCAAAAAAAAAAATATCCCACCTCTCTAGTTTTTAGATATAACAGCAAAGCAAATATTAAAACCTCTGATATTTTTCCATATTTAAAGTATATTGGATAAACAATGCAGCATTTCCCTCATCTAAATATTTCCAAGCAAAAAAATTTAACCAGTTTTTCACTCCAAATGCAGCAAAGCTATCATTTTAAGTTCCCCTACAGAAAGTTCTATTGCCACTTGTTTCCCTTTTCTTGATTTTATGTGCATCACAGTAACTTTGTAAGCCTATCACACTTACCAATTACAAACCCTAGGGCTCTTCCTGAAGCCTCTTAACCGTCATTTCCAGATGAGAACAAGGGCCTGACCAGATTCTCTTGTCCTGATGGACTAGATGCATGTGTAGCAACTCAATGTATTTTAGAAATATTTGTGAAATTGCTTCAAAACCTCATTCCTGCCTATGCACTGCTTCCACCAACAGAGCGGTGTCTTCAAGTTTTATGGTGAGAAGGATTAGAGAAAGGAATCAGATTTTCAATAATAACAATTTTTGCTGAATGTTTCTTACATAGGAAAAAAAATTGCCCCAATATGGGGTTCATAACAGTTCCACAATCAGTTGTACTGACATCACTGATGGAAAGGCAAAGGAAAGAGTTACTGGGGCTGTTTGTACCAGCACCGCTACAGAAGTGCCTGTACATCCATCTGTTCCTCAAGGGATTGTTTGTAAAAGCTTTAGTGAGGACTGATCATTCTGGATAATTTCTGTAATTGAAGAAAGAAAAGAACTCAACAATCTTAACTATAAATGCCATACTATGAGATAATACTTCAATGAAAAACTTGTAGGACTTAAGGATATTAATATGTATCAAAGAAAAAGCTTCCCTGATAAATATAATGAATATGTTAAAATTATTTTCAGTTGTGCACTAAAGAATTCATAGGCATGTCTGTAAATTATCAGATTATTCCCATACATAGGAATACAGTGAAAGATGAACCAGCTGCTGTTATCCAACCATTTACTGCACACTATTTAGATTTACAGTAATCTTGGATTAAAGAAAAATGACCTTTTAAAAAAGTTTTTTTAATCAATTAGAGCTCAAAACACCTAACTGGAAAGAACAGTTTTGAACAGAAAGAACATGCTGAAGCTCCATCTCAATTTTATGAGCAAAAGTATCAGTTTGCTCAAGTGGTCACTTATTAGAAAAGTTGCACTTTCAAACAAAAGGGAACTCACAGACCTATTGATGATGTACATCTGTTAAAAGTTTCTTAATGGCTACGGTTCCATAGACACTTGTAGTCTGTGTGCTCAGTACTGCTACTGTAGTGAGTACTCCTGCCCTTTCCCTTGGGCTACCAGGAGAATTTGTACAGTTCAGTGGTTTGGAGAAATTGACTGAATTTGAATACCAGCCTTTTTTTGCCCAGGGTAACAGATCCTCATATCAGTTCACTACACAGTAGCAGGAACATATGTGTAAGCAAAAACACAAACCAGGATGGGGCTACCATTTTACAAAATGCAGCAAACTACCAAAACACTAAGACCCTGCTCCCAGCTCCATGCTCCTGTCACTTATCTTACATCAGCTCCAGCACTCATAAGATTCCTGGATGGAACTTTTAGCAGCAATGTAGATTTATCCTGGATTAAAGAAACTGTATAAATGTGGCTATGGTTGTACTGTCATTGCCAGTTACAGAATCATGCAGTTAAAAAAGGCCACTAAAATGATTCCGGTTAAAAATAAACATCAATTTCTCCTCCTCCTCCTCAGAAGTGCTACCCTTTTTTTTTTTCCTCCTCCTTTTTTTTTTTTTCCCCCTCAAAAGAGGCCCTCCAAAGGCTTTGGGCCAAGAGAGATCACACACACCACATTTAGTTCACTGTAGACTTCATCAATGTTCTCTTTCTTGTCTGAAGGCTTGCTATCCAGCCCTGAAATCAGATGTACACATGTACACATTTACAGACGTACACATCTGAAAGTATAGTCTACAGACTATACTTTCTAAAAATAGGTTTTCTACATTCTATGTTATTAATATTCTAGCATTACTAGAATTAAAATAGGGCTTTCTTGAGTCTCTTTGTTCTCTTCTAGCTACAAGGTCTGTAAAAGGTAATACTTCAGGTACATCAGACCTGCTGGAAAAGTAAGGTAATACTTATTACTTAGTTTCTCAGGGAAAGGTAATAGTAGGGAAATCTTCAGGAAGGCAACACTACAAGTCCCAGCACTTTAAAGAGTACATCCTACAAGAAAAAAAAGAGGTCAGAAACATGGCTAGACCTGGAAAAGCTACATGTTGCCAACTTCTTTATACTTCTAAGGAGGACTTATTTCCTCATATTAAGTATTCCTCTGGATTTGCACAAGATACAGTTTACTTCCAGGAACACTGCAGAAGAATAATTTGAAGCAAGATTTCAAGACTTATCTAGATCTGTTTCTGAATGTCTTATGAGTATCACATCAAATTGAGTGTAAGAACACCACAGGACATATTGCAGAGTTGCTGGCTGTGATTTTGCTAAACTGTTGAAAGATTAACAGTTACTTGATTTAGTACTTAAATTCTTAGTTTGACTTCTATTACGATTTGTTGAGTGACACTTTGAAAAACAAGGAGATCTGACCCTATGCCAGATCATCTCGCTGTGACTGAACTCTACTTTTGAAAGAGTGAATAACAACAACAAAAAATGCATACTAACCTTATTTGAAAATATACAGGCAAATTCCATTTGTTGTTAAAGCTGTGGTAAGAGGGATGAGATCTTAACCGTTTCACGCTGGCCTGGGAGCCACACTGGCGTTCAAATTTCCGTACGAAATCTATACTAGTAGTGTACTTCTGCAGAAAGAGAACAAGCATTCTGATCATGCACAGGGTCCCAGCAAACAAGAAAGCCCACCACCCATTCTGCAGAACACTTGTATCATTGAGGTTCAGAACGGGCTGACACTGCCCCCATCACTGAATCATACATGGCTAAAATCCTATCTTGCAGTGAAACCAAACCAAGTTTACTAGTACGTGTTATTCTCTGATAAAAAAAGCTAGTGCAGTACATGTCTAAAAAGCATAAAATTGTCCAAGTACCCTGAACAAGAAGAAATGATGAGATGCACCATAATTTCTGAGCTGGATCATTGGAGTGGAACAACAGCGATGCACACATACCAAGAACAGAGTCAGTTGTAGGAGATAAAAGTATGCAACAAATGGAAGTAATCAGGGACAAAACCCCGAAGTACCCATAACCCAACACACGAGAATGAAAGCAACATTTTTCTCCTGTTGTAGAGGACCTGTATTATAGGAATTTCTAGAACCATTTCCCTAAAAATACGTTTTGCAAATACCAAATGTTTGCAGAACTTCAAACAACTTCAAATAAACTAACTTTATCTAGTGTATACTTCTAATAAGGTATTTACAAATAGTACTAAGCCAGTTGTAAGCAAAGAGTAACTACATTAATCCTCAAATGCACTGCAGGCTTACTCTCAACAGTGACTTATTAACACCCTAAAAATAACGAAATTATCAATTAAGTCATACACAAAGCAGAAAGACAAACACTTGAGCAAAAAACAGAAGCAAAATAGCGCATAAAACTGTTACTTCACACACAAAAAAAGACCTTGCTACTGGAACACAAAGGGTTTGTAAATCAATTTAAAATAAAAATATAGCCACAGTTAAAATCTACTACTGTGCAATGAAAAACAGTTTGGCTTATGTGCAAGTTTCTTCTATAAAAAAAGAAAAAGACAGTCATAAAACCCATCATACATGATCATTAAGCCACTGCTGAATTAATCAAATAAGTCTGACTCAAACTGTCAGTGCTTCTGACTTCACTGCAGTAAGAAGAGCAGCAGGGCTGTAGAAGCAAGGCTTTTACCACAACACAGAGCACCACATAAAGGATGTGATTTTGCCCATTATGAAGCAGTAAAACATTCTCAGAAGAAGCCCCTGAGTTGCTGCTGACAGGTTCTGCTCTCAGAAACTCCCCTGTGACCACAAGACATGCACTGACATGGGCATGCTTTCGTGTCCTGCATCTCAGTAAGTTCACAACCTTCTGTTAAAGGCATAATTTAGCATATTTCTCTTGTGACGTGGCAGTTTCAGTGTGTCAAGATAGCTCTCTGGAAAGTGCACACAAAAGCTTTTAGGGAACTGTTTTCCTCCCAATGTGGCTGTATTTATAATGGAACTGTAAAAGGTAGGGGTGTTAAATCCAGAATGAATGACAGATTAGTGCTCTTCCAGGTCTCCTTCCTTAAGTAATAGACCCAGCACTGTAAAAAGGCAAACAAGCTGCTAATGCCCAACCACCCTAAGTATTAGTCAGAGATATAAACCAAACATTCTGAGAAGACCTATCACTCTAAAAATAGAGGACGACTCAAGAGACATTTATCTAGTTAATGATCACGTTATATCCAAGAGGGAACAGCTAGAGTCATTCTCATTTCAGCTCCTAGGGTTGGACAGATGACTGCAAAAAGTTATTTAAGAGAAGCTAAAGTGGGAAACAAAATGGAGTAATTTTCAAACAGAGGAATCTAACCTTAAACAATCTCAAATGAATGTTTACGGATAAAATAAGTATTTTTTTCAAATACCTGTAAATCTACAGCTCTTCATCTAGAAATAAGGGCATGACAACCTGAAACAATTTTAAAACAAAACATCTCTGCACAAGTAAATAGTTATTTTAACATACATGCTTAACACTGTCTGATTTTTACAGGATTAAATTTTCTTTTTTCCATTCCTCTCCTCTACATCTAAAAACCTCCTCACAGATAATACTCTATATTCAAACTTTTCAGTGTTAAACCTGTACATAGGTACAGATGCAAAAAAACCTGTAGAAAAAAAAAAAAAAACAACAACAACAAAACTTTTCTGCATTTATATCAACCTAGAGAACAGAGATAGAAGATCACTGTCCAAAATTTGTGTTGTATCAGCTGGATTATCAGCAGTGGAGAAACAATTTAAAAGGGTGTCCCCCCACCGCAGGCTCTTAATTCAGTGCTATTAGTCTTTAGACAGACATGATAGTATTTTTTTTTTTTTACACTTGGCATTTCAACTTCTTAATTTTTTGATAAAATAATGATTCAGACTCTGAGTCACTGAAGTGGTCAAAAGCAGTCTGGAAAGTACTTTAGACTTACTACATGATTTACTTGAAAGTCACGGGGGAAGTGTTGGGGTTTTATGGTGGTTTTTTTAATGGACACAGTGTCACTGTTGGTCAATATCAGCTTAATATAAGATGACAATCTTTTAAAAATAATTCATTTAAAACAACAAACTCAGCTCTTCTGAAGATAAAATATATTCTTGTGTAAACCAAGCAGTACAGACAACAAAAGCCCAGTACGGCACTTTGGAGGGCAATAGGTGAAAGCTTGAAGACTGATTGAAACTCTATGGGAAACTAAGTATTCTTACTCTGGTGGGGGGAACACTCTATAGTGTCATTTGCATGGCATTACTACAACTTTTTTCAACTTCTATTTCATTTGCTTCTTATTCACAGCCAGCCCTGCAAACATTCACTGACTGCTTTCAATTATTCAATGTATCTGTACGAAAGAGATCTTAAATTCCAAGAAAAATACATACAGACAGGACATTAAGAAAAGCAGAAAGCTCACATCTTCTACCTGTGACATACTAATAAAGTATCACCAGAGCTAACCTTTATACTAGACCATGAAATCAGTTTCAACATTAGTAAAAGATGATCTTCTAGAGGCAGAGCAGCACTTCTTCCATGTTCTAAACCTTATCACTGCCTCCAACTATTTATGTTTCTTTTAGTTGACTTGTGTTTCTAATCACAACATAATCTGCAGTATGGAAAGAGCACAAAAGCTAAAACAAGCAAGTGAAACAAAGAATTTTTTCAATCTTCCCATAGTATAGATCAAGTTTTAACCCGGGTGCTTAATCAATAGGACAGCCCTCGCTATATAGAAGTCCCAGTCTTGGGCACACACTGGAGTTGTCCACTCCCACCTTCACCTATGTTGTAATTTTACAACTAAGAAAGAATATCTACTCCTAAAACAAAAACTAAGGCCAAATTCACATGACTAAATGGCTTCCAACAACTTCTGTATGAGCTCTCCTGACAAACTTGAGGGGAAAATTAATTCTTATGAAAACTACATCAAGTAATTTGAGATAATCTCCTCTTCCATGCCATCCAACATGAATTTACACAAAAGTAGCAGGGAAAAAAAGCTAGAGAACAGGATTCATTCAATTCTCAGGTGTGTCAAAGAAATGAAAAATAGAAAAAATTAATTACCTCATGAAACACATCTGGGTTTCCAGGGTTAAACAGTGATGGCAATTTCTCTTCTAAACCACGTACTATTTCTGGCCACACTGAATTCACTAAGAAATCATATCCAGGAACAATATCTGCTTTTTCACTGAAATAAAAATGCAATTATTCCATGATTATATTTTACCACCAGGCTTCTATTTGGAAGTAGGGATAAAGAGACAAACGGCATTAGACAAAATGTAATTAAGCTGTTTTTACATAAGTATGCTGATTCCCTTAAACTTGTCTTCCTTTGAGGTTTGTTGTCTGATCCCACAGCATCATCAAATAAAAGGTATTTTTAATAACTCTCAAAGTGTTTTAGAATTTTATCAGTTTTATATATTGCAAGTTTGTTCCAGAAAATGAGTACATTACAGCTGAGAACTGAACTGAGTTCATAACTGAGAACCTATTCTTAGCTGTATATTTCAAGTTTTAACAGCTCCAAACTTCAAAGAGGTACCAAGTAGGAGTAATGTGACTTTTTCAAAATTGTTCCAAACTGTATTTACACATGATACTGTGCTTCAAAGCAAAAGATTAAAAGCTACCTTATGAAAATTGACAGAAGAGATAGAAGCGTTTAATTCTGTACTGTAGTTCAGTACAACGCAGTAAAAAGTAGAAACATGCCATTATTGAGAAAAAAGATTAAAACTTGCTGAGGGTTTAACAGAATTGAAATGCTAGTAAAACTCCAGAGTTGTAGAAAGCTCAGCAACAGATGACTAATTAGAAAAGTAATTCTGCAGCCTCTAGGGGCTACATCCATAGTTTTGTTAATTACAGCAGTCTACTATATTAACCAGCCTGCAATCAGATGAATAAATGGATACAGTTCAATAGACCTGAATTATTTAAACTTCAAAACAGGCAATTTAATTGCATAAGGAAATAAGCACTTTTGGAGAAGACAGTATAAGCACAAATCAATTAAATCTGTAATTTCAGCACATGCAATAAATCAGTCAAACCTTGGGCGTCATCCCCACTTTTCATCAAAGTGCACTAACAACCCAGTAACTTTTGAACTTAGATTTTTTTTTTTTAACAGCTTTATCATGCCCTTGTCCTTGTATGAAGTGTACAAACATGTTTCACAGATTCAATAAAACAAGGTGTTTGACACACCGTACTGTCAACACCACTCAATACTACTACTGAAATACAGGATTCTCTTTCCCTCTCTGAATAGCTGGGCCACAGCACCAAGAAAGTTTGTTGACTGTTTTGTTTGTGAAAAACACAGACATGAGAGCGAAATCAAACTTGGCTATGAATCTTCAGAAAAGGCCAGATAAGTCATTTGCACATGGAAGCTAATTACAGAAAGTATTACAAAAGTATATGATACTTGCTATAACTTTAGTGCAACCAAAAGAAACCCCAAGCGATCTACCTCGAAATAGCTCCCCCTGTTACTTCACGCAAGAGACGGCAATGATGAGGAACAAACTCCAACAGTTTATTGTACATAGCCTGGAGACCATTAGGATGAGATTGAACGTACTGTTCCACAATCACCTGTCAAGAAGAGTTCAATGTTAAATGTCAGAAAAGTGAATATAAAATACTGTAATGCAAGACTCAGTCTACTCAAAAATCCTAAAACTATAACCTAAACATTGGGATAGTCAGTATATTACTTTTTTATATTATAGTTTCCAAGGATAACTTGCAAGCTTGAATTATTACTTCCTTCACTGTAGCACTCAAACTGGCAAGGCTGGCTCCGAGAACGGGAGTGAGCTCCTTGCTTTTAAATGTTTGCCACTGTGTCTGGCTCTCCACCCACTGCACATGTCACTGTCCCCTGAAGCAATCTGTGAAGTTAAACAGGTAATGGGCAAAAAGCTAGTCAAACCTCAGAATGAAGACAAAAAATTCTTCTAAGTTTAGACAACGTTGGTCCAATCCCAAATGCAGGTAAGCCAATAGCCAGGTACCTTCTCTCATAATGCTAAGCCTTTAATGCAGCTAGCAAAGCACCTCACATTCAGTGAAAAGGGATCACCTCTGCCATAAAGAGAAGGCAGACAGTACTGGACAATATAGAAACAGAACAATAGCTTCTATTTCTTGGTATTCTTTGGCTTGTGTGAACTCTTTTGTCCTTTGCTACATAAACAAGTAGAACAGTGCAGAAGTGGGAAAAGAAGAGATAGTGAGAAAGGCAAGAGGGGAAGATGGTCTGCCCCGCATTGTAGCTGTTGCTACAGCATTAACAGGCACCCAAAGGAAGTTCGGCCTTAAGGGGAGAGGTCACCACCGTTCAACTCCCTCTCCCAACCAAAAGCCAGGAGCTGACTTTGCTTTGTAAATCTGTATGCATACAATGTAAAATCAGAATAATTTTAAATGTTTCCTTCTTAATGGCAGAAAAGAAACATCCTACAATGACACACAGTTCAGGCATTATCAGACGTACTGTTCTTTCACAGGGAAGGGAAAGGTTACGGTTCCATCTCTTGGCTGCTGAAGATGTTACTGAGTGGAAAAAAAAGCTAACTTTTCCCTATAGTGATTTAGAAGAACCACTTCTTCAGCAAAAGTTATACAGATTAACTCTTCACTTGCCTTGGTTGGGAACACCGTTGGCAAATGGCCACTAAATGAAAAAGGAAGCAAATACCTTAAGATCACTTCTGTATTTATGTTCAGAAAGGCATACCAGTGTAGGAAAAAGCAACTGTACTACTGCCTACGGAAACATATGCAATACTTTAGAAACAACATTCACATTGCTTTTATGGGTCTCAACACAAACGTTAACTCTACACTATAAGCAGTCTCATTTTTCTGGAAAATACCAGTAGGGAATGAACTGCTTTAAATATCCTGAAAGCAGAATAGAGTACCTCACACATCATAACATGCCTCTCATGGTTTAGTGAGCACGGAAAATGTTATTAAACATCTCAAAGAATAATGACAGTAAAAGAAAATCTTGACAGTAAAGGGAAAAATACATCAATAGCATAACTGGGGACTCAAAGCCACTGAAACGTGCTGTGTATTACAGAGGCAACGACGAGGGGAAGATCTATTCTGCGTCTGTGCAACTATTAACATGCACAATTCAAGCAAGTGCGTATCTGCATAAAACTACGTAATATAAAATTGTAGGCCCATAAAAATATTTTTAATGGCAACTGCAGGTGTGCTGACATACAAGAAAAATTCAGCACAACTGACTGACTTGCTGTTACACTAACGTGGCAGGTTACTGTCTGAGCTTTTTTCTTTTAGAGGAAATTACATCGTCATCAACCACAACAAAAAGAAAAAAGTAGTGTAGACTAGTCACCAACTGTTTAGGTCAGAAGAAATGGTCAGAACAAAGAGTCCTAAAAGGTGAGAAACAAGCTGCACAGTCAAGAGAATTAGCAGAAAGTCCCCTAATTTCAGAAAATTTAATCAGTACTTTGTGATTGGTCCACCTTGGTATTACGAACTGATGGCCTACTGAAACCTTTTTCTCATGAATCGAGAAACTGGCCATCTGACAGTTTTTTCCCACCAGACAACAGCAAATGCTTCACAAACGCTTGTCCCTCCTCTTGCCAATGTCCTGGTACAGCTGGGAACTGCAGAAACTGCTTTTCGCACAACGGGAAGAAAAGGACGTTGCACTAAGAACTGTTTTTGTTGCATTTGCCTGTTACTGGGCCAGCCACAGAGCAACACAAACCCTGGATCTGATCCAGTTCCACAGACGCACCCAGGTCCAAAATAAATCAGATTTTACTCCAGTCACATGCTTGGTTTAAGGTTTTTTTTTTTGGATTCTTTGTCCCAAGAAATATGCAGGTAAGAAAAAGAATCCCAACTGGATATAATCTGAAATTGGTGACAGGCAGACAAAGAATTCTTCCCCCTCTTTTTCTAAAATAGCAACAACAAACAAATTGACATCCTGTTGGGGCTCAGCTCTGCTCTCTCCACAAAGACATTCTGAAGCTGCTAATGAAAGCTGGAGGTTAACAGGAAAAATAAGCATGTTTGCAAATCAAGTCATTTTCTTCGGATCCTTAACTTTATCTTACCTCATCTATATAAGGTTTTACAAGCACTTGACCAACTAATGCCTCTGCATCTCGTGTTTTGTCAATTGTTGCATAAGTGCGAAGACAGTGACGTATTATATCAACATTTGAAGTCTGAAGGCCTTCCAACAGCAGCCCTTCCAGAGACTGCTGCAACATAGCTGTTATTCCAGCTATACGCTATGAAAAGAAACAAAATATAGTAACAAAAGACCAAAAGCAAAGCCTTGCCATCATTGCTGAAGTAAATTCTTCCAGACACTCCTAACAGCTTTCTGTTTTAATTTGGAAGGTGCACAAGTTTTGACAACTGTCAGCATTAAATGAACACTAACACAAGCTTAACGGGTTTCTGATGCTATTTAACACAGTATTTATTCTAATAAGGTTAAAAGGTAATTATCTTCCTCTGTTTGTTGTTAAGTCATGCGGTAACTTATTCAAGGTCCCCTTTATCCTGAAGGAATAGGTCAATAGTTGCTCCTTGTTCAACTGAACCAACTGTGTGATAATACACATGTTTAAAGTAAGTCACCAGGGATAACAACTGTGGCATTTACCGTTCACTGTCAAAATTAAAATGATAGTGTGTTCCCAGCACTATTTGTCAAATTACTGCAAACCAAAGACAGAGTGACACTGGCAAAAAAAAAAAAAAGTCTTTAGATAACCTCTGGCTTCCACCAAACATCTGCCTCAGTCAACATATATTCTCCCTTTTCCTAACCATTTTTCCTGATGTCCTGCTACATCTCTTCCACTAGAGCCAACTGATGGCTACGTGACCTGCAGATGGCAGTACTGCCAGTAATGCATATTCCCGGCCTAAGATGGTCCCTTGCAATGCTGTATTTGAAGCAAGATCAGCAACACACAGTTGACCTATCTTAAGGACCAGTTTTCATTTGTTCTCCCCATCCAATGAATGGATAAAAAAAAAAAAAGCTACTAAAACATCAATTCACCTTTCTCAGAAGATAGTTACTACAAACAGGATATTGGGGAGATTAGCACACCAACCTGAATAGCAAGAGTCAAGCAGCAAATTTCACCAAAAAGACAAACTGGAATATATTCAAGCCAGTCACTCTGCAGGCACATTCCATTTATATTCTGCACAGCAGCTCACACCAACATAAATCTCTGCAACTAGGCCTCAGTAAGCACACAAACTGGAAGAGGCACCAGGCTGACAAAAATACCTGTCATATTTCCTACTCTTATTCTAAGTAATTTATCCCAAATAAGTTAGCAAACAAAGCATAAACCCTCAGAAGTAGCAATAATTCTGGTCAACTGATAAAAATGACCTCTTGAAACCTGTTTTCCCCCGTAAATTAATTCAATAAAACTCTGTGAAAACAGGTGTTTGTCTGCAAATAACACTTGTAGGGGTAGACAAAACCAATGTAAAGTTGGCTATCACACAATACTTACTGGTCTCACTTTGTCCAAAAGGGGCATTCCTTTGCTTTGTACTGCATGAAATTGTAGTTGATTAAATTCTGTGGCAATTCTCTCTAAAACCTGTCCAGTTAAAAGTGGGCTAGAAGAGAGAAGATACAAAATGAAAGTACACAGCTGGCTCCTTTCAAATGGACACGCTTTCATCCGCAGCAGATAGATAATAGTCTCCCCCAGGTTTTGTGGTTTAATCTAAATATTTAGAATTCTCATAGGTACTACTACAATTATGGTAATCATGTAGGAATGACGTGGAACAGATTACACTACCAGAATTGTTCTGGAGCTACCAAGATAGGAAGTGGCTGAAGCAGAAGCTGAGAAGAAATAAGATCTTGCCTCAGCAGTATGAAGCACTGTTTTCTATATGGCAGTGCTGTTTATTGTCACCTGAAAAGTCAGTCTTACAGAGCTCAGAAACTGCAGTAAGGGCTATACACCATCTAATGACAGCCATCTCCAGAGAAACAGTCCTACCCTTCTCAGGTCCACATCCCAATAATTAGCCCAATTTTCAGCCACTCGAGTAACAATCTTGCTTCCAAACACAATTCTGCAAAATGCCTCACTCTGACATATCCTTTATCCTTCTAGGTATCAACTTATTCTTCTCGCTACCTCCCCCCATTCACTATCAAGTGATTCAGTGCAATAAACTGAAGAGAGTCTCATGTTCAAAATGGTTCACAAAATCGTCTTTTTCCTCCATCTTAAACTGCACTTGCATCCTAGTCAACTATTTCAGGGGTGTGGCTAGTACATCAGTTCTGAAACTGGCTGAAAGGCATCTTTCACCCCTCAAAGGCAAGGAGTAGAAGACTATTCAATCAAGTTGTTAAAAAAAACACAACAACTTGGGAGTCTGACTGGAATTTGTCACAAACATTCCCTGTACCAGAAATATCACATGTGTGTCTTGCCTGCCTTAGGCTATTCTTGCAGCAGTCCTTTCAGTTATATGTAAGCAGGGAAAACAAGAAAAGTTAATTCCCACTTTACTTCCAAATGAAATTGGAATAAACTGTACTGTGAAGAGTATCTCAGACATGACAGGATTAGTGACTTTCAAGAAAAAAAAAAAAACAAAAACACCAGCATGCAAACTTCAAAAAGCACATTTACCAAAAGCACTACAAGTACTTCAGAACACTGGAGGCCAAGTTACATGTTCTGTGAATTACCAGTTTGCAGACAAAAACTGAGAAAATACTATAATAACAGTCACTTATTCCATCAGAGTTACATTTCCAAAGATATATCCTAATGCTTGTAAATTCATCTACAGCAATACCATGAAATTAAATTAATCTCATCAATTACAAACGGAACTGAACATTACATTTTTTTACCTGTTTCCCTCTAACGAGGACAATTCTTTAGTGCCTTGGGAATGTAGAATCTTCTCAATTTTCTCAACAGACTGAATAACATGAATAAGTCTCAGGACACATACCTGTAATTAAATAAACATTCTTCACACCTGCCTTGATCCCGGTTTACATTACTTAATGACCTTGAAGGTATTTTGGATTTTTTTTTAGGGGTGTGGGCTTCTTTTTTTTGTGCTGGTGTAAGTTTTCTCCCTCCATCTGAATACTTCAGTCATGTCTCAGTTGAAGCATTGTTCGCATAAGTCCATAAAACCCCACAAACAAATGTTTCTCATGGATGTAAAACAGCTGCTCTTATCCCTGATTTTTTTTTCCAGGTTAAGCACCAAGACAAATGTTACCGTGTGCCCTCCCCCCCCAAATTCAACTGCTGTATTCCAACTACATTCATAATAAGCACGCTGATACAATACTAAGCAGAAACAAGAGTAATTATAACTGCAAAAAGCTAATCAAATTAAACATGTATGGTTTTTGGCAAATAAAGTAAAACAAAGACTTATGAACAACTAAACACTGTAAAAAATTGAGTCTGTCAACTAAGAATTCAATAATTATTTTTACAAGAGTAAATTTCTGCACAGTGTGCCTCTAGACAACCCAGAACTTTATAAATTGCAATTTCTCTGGGTTAATGGCAAAACCAAAATCACGCTAATGAGGAACTTTTCAAGGTAATAGTTTATTTGTTGTACCTTTTTTCTTCTAATATCTTCTTGTTTAGTCATCCGGTCATCTACTGCTTGAATTCCTTCACTGACACATGACTTAAGACTCTGTTACAGATAAAGTCAGGATGAAAAGCTGGCTTCCCGCTTAAGGTTTAAAAAAACCCTTAACTCAAAAATCTAAGCTTAAAACAGAAGACAGATTAATAAGAATATAGGACTAATAAAAGCTACAGAACATCAACTGCCCTTAACTCAGAAAGACAGAAATAAGACTAATAACTGAAACTATAACCTACTCCTTGAGTACTGCCACCATAAGTACTATTATTTCAACCAGAAGTGTTCTTTCAGTACCTTAAACAAACCACCTTTCACCCAGAAACAGGCCATAAAAGCAATATGATTTTGTCATGAAACTGAAGTTACACATCAGATTTAAGTAGCATTTTTCACATAATAAATACTTCTCTACACTAACTATGTTTTAGACATCAAGGCTGTGTTGTTCTGAAGGCACACTTATGCAGCAAACATCCCTTTGAAGGGGCTGCCAAGAAAATTTAAAATTGCCTTCTGATAAAAACCAAGTCACTGTGGAAGAGCCAGAATAAGACACATCTTCAAGAGAGTGATCTATTACAGTTAAACCACAGGACTGAGCAAAATAAGTCCTTAATGGGGCTGCGTTGCATCTAAGTTATTTACTACCATCTTTAAGTTACTCAAATATTAAAACAGTTTCAGTATTTTACCATAGACTTCTCTTGCAAGAGCCTGCTAATTTATCATGTTTAAGGAATCTTTTAACTCTTGGTTGAAAGGCACTACAGAAAAATGTAAATTCACTGCTACTACAACTGCTTGAAAACACAATGCTTCTACTACTACCACTCTAAGTCATCAATTTCCAAAGAGCAGTTTATTATAAATTACTGACGTGAGTAAAAGACGTTCTGTACATAATAAAAAAGAGAGCTGAAGTTTACCAAGCAGTGTATAATGATTGTTTTGAGCATACCATAACTTCTTCCCTTAACTGTCCCAACGGTACTGAAAGCTGATTAAGTGCCTTGTCCATGCCAACCTGAAGAAATTACCATAAAAACATTTAAGACTTTTTTTATAAGTTCATAGGTGAATTACTGACAAAAGCTATCATTTTACAGATACTAAAAGAGAACTGAGAAAAGATAACTTCCTCTATAGCTTCTAGTTTTAAATGCAATGCAAAAAATACGTTACCTCAAATACAGGCATAAAGACATCAGATTGCTTGTCACATAAAGCCAAAAATTAAAGTAAATTCTGACCTTCCCATAAAAAAGTTAAATATCAGTCTTTTAAGACACATAAGTGGAACCTGAATGGAGTGAAAGAGCAGGAAACCCCTGAGAGCAAGACATTGTAACATGAAAACGGTTACAATTTTCAGTCAAGAAGGTTGGAAGTCTTTTTTAAGATACAGTGACTGTACAGAAAGCTTAAAGACTCTTAGAAGAATCCTTCAGAGTGGTCTTATTTGTATCATTGTTATTTTAATGATCTATTTCCTTCAATTTTACAGCTACTAGCAGTTAGAAAAAACTGGAGTCTAACTTCCTAATGAATTAGTTTTTCAAGGTCAAAAAAATATATATCTAAAATATTTATTACGGGACAACAGCAATTCTGTACAGTAGCTAAGTTCTAGAAGAATGGCCTTTCAGTTTCTCTCTGTGCCACTGTTTAAGATGTCTTCAATCTAACAACGACCAAAAAAAAAAGCCATACACTTTTCATATGAAAAATAAAAAAGTCCACTAAAACACATTAAGTCTGAACCACACAGTACAACTTAATAACACTTACTAGATTTGTTGAGAGATTAACAAAATCTGCATAGTCTTTATTTATGAGTTCTACCATAGCAGTTTTAAGGAGCTTGTAATAGAGCTCCAGATCTTCTCTGAGCTCTTCCAACTGCACACGTTTCCTACAGTCTGATACAAAGTGATCAACATCAAAATCCGGCTGAAAATGAAATGGGAGAGAGAGAAGGATGTAAGTTAAAAAGCTCACACCAGGAATACACCCCTCCCCACCCCTAAAATAAAGCATTCTGTATGCCAGTGAGCTGACAAAACTAAAGCTCTAGAGGGCAAAAAGGCTACTTAATGGAGTAGTTTCCAACGTTCCAAAGTCTTGAACTCTAATTTTAAAAGCACAAAAAGTCACGGGTCAGAGTACCTAAAAGACTAGCTCTCCAAAGTGCAAGGTTCTACATTCCCTGTATACACTTTAAAAAACCCCAACCAACCCAAAGCCAAAATACAGTATTAAGAACTACTTTAAGGTCTCTAAGCAATGAGGCCTGAACGCTGGATATCAGCTTATCTGCAACTAGGTTTCAAATCACGCAGCGTGTGATTTGGAGGACGCACGACTCGGGTCTGCCCCAGGAGGGGACCTGCAGCACCCAGCCCCGGCCCGGGACACTCGGCCCATCCGGCTGTAAAGCTGCCGGTTGCCTCCTGGGGGAGGCCCCGCTCCGCCCCGCCGCTCCGGCTCCATCCCCGCCCCGCCAGGCGCGGCCGCAGAGGTGCGAGCAGCCGGGCTTCGCGAACGGCCCGGCCGGGGGGGAATCAGGGACACACGTAGCGCCTCTCCCGGGGCCCCAGCCGGGGAAAAAACCCGTGGCGGGGCTAAAAGATCCCGACTGAGGCCCCGGGCCCCTCTCGGCCCCCAGAGAACCCGCCGCTCAGCTCCGCAGGAGCCCCCCGGGACACCCGAGGCCCACAGCGCCTTTCCGCGGCCCGCCTGCCTCGGCAGCCCCCACCCACCTTCATGAACTCGTCCTTGTCAAAGCAGAGATTCTCGGGGCCCCGCGGCAGGTTCATCTTCTTCGCCTCCATGACCGGCGCCGGCTCGGCAGGCCCGGGTCGGCAGCAGGACCCGCCGCCAGCACCGCTCCGCCTCCTCCGCCAGCGCGGCACCGGCCGGGCAGGCCCGAGCCTGCGCCTAGAGAGGCGCCGCGGCGCCCGCCGCCGCGGCAGCGCCCCCTGGAGGCTCCCGAGCGGCCCTGCAGGCGGCACTGGAGGCGGGAGGGGGGCAGAGATCGCAACATGGCGGGGCGGGCAGCGAGCAGAGGCTCGTGTGTGTCGATGTGTCGGGCACAGGCCTCTGAAGATGCAGGCCATCTGCCACAGCCTCTTCTGAGGAGGTTCTCTGGCTCCTGCCACCCTGTGAAGTCAGGGGAGCTGGGCTGCTGAAGTGCTCTTGGTGGGCCCTCAGGACGGAAATCTGACCTGGCCACGTAAAGCTGTGGGGGCCAGCTGTCAGGACCCATGGCACAAGCCGTGGAGACCCTAGGGTGCCGAGGTGGGATGGTGCAGTGCAGGCCCCCGGCCCTGAGCAGGGTTGCCCAGAGCTGGAGCCCAGGGCGTTGTCTGCTCAAGGTTTGGGTGTCACCAGGGCTGGAGGCCCCCTAGCCTCTCTAGGCAAGCCGTGCCAGGGTCTGACTGCTCCTAACAGCCAAAAAAGCTTTTCCCTGTATTTAAATTTATTGCAGTTTGTGCCTGTGTGCTACTGATTAACAGGAATTGAGTCAGGGCATAATTTGCTTCCTCCATCCCTCTGCTTTTCAGCAGTCTTCTGTTAGGGTCTTGTTTCCTTCAGAATGTTTTGTTCAAGGTCACTTATGCCTTAGCGAAGACAAATTTAGCTCTAAAAGCCTCCCTGCTGTCACTTGCATTTCTGTTTGCTGCCTCAGAATGGAAGACAGCAAATGATCTTGTTTCTTGCACATACATTTTATGGATTTAATTTTGTCTCAGTGAGCTCAAATGAGGAGTGAGCCCAGCGCCTACCAAGGAGCTGTAAAGGCATATCCACTGTAACTCTGCTGGTTGCTCCATGGGCAAGAGTGGAGAAGACTCCCAGGGTCCAATGGATGTGAGTTGATTGGTGCTACAATGGTGTGCTGGGCTGGAGACCCCCAGACCTGCTGGGCAGCCAGTGTTTTGGCAGGGCTGACCCATACATCCCTGCCTAACTTCATCTGTACCACCGCAGACCCCAGCTGGCCTGTAACCGGGAATGATTCCTGCCAGTGATTCACAGGTGCTCAGTTCATTACACTTCCTGTGTTGTCCCCGAAAAAAAGGGTCCTTTACCCATTGTGCAAAGCCAGTTGACACGGAGTTGAGATACTTACTTTATTTAGATTCTGCAGAAACGGGTGCTAGGTGATAAATCACAAATCCAGCACACCATTAGCTCAAACAGCAGCCGTTTATATACAGTATGAATAACAAAGAAATTATATGATTGATTGCATGATTTTACATCATGTAAATCTTTGTCCACATGCTCCATGAATTACCTAATTCATTATACTATTACTGAATTAATTATACTAAGGTGGTCCTACATTTAAATTTAAGTTCTCCTCCTAGAGGTGTGTTTTTTAGTATTAAAATCACCATGGGTTATGTAGGGGAACCTCTCAATGTTTTGATCTTTCTCCAAATCTGCCTCTGTTGTATGTAAAGAAGCCATAATGAGCCATTATCTACAAAGCCTGACAGAATTTTACTGTCTTTAGATACTGGTCTTAATTACTGTGCCTTGTTTCTGGTTATTTTAACCTTCGAGGTCATTCCATCCTTTAGTCTTAAGGGCCTTCCGTCATGTTATCCTGGTTTCAGACCAGTTCATTGTATGTTTATTCAGCCTAAAAGTTTTTTACTCTATCCTTCTGACATCACCTGAGTTATTAGCAGTATGAAGAGCCAAGCAGTTCAGTGATGAACATGGTGGGCATGTACACCTGCAGGCTGGCTCCACGTCTGCTACTTGCCCCTGCTTGCTTTCACTCTGTGCTTTTGGAAGGTTCTCAAGACTGATGTATTTCACGGTATTCAGCCCTCTCAGAGATCTCAAATGTTGGCAGGCATGGTTTATACCTGTCATGTGTTGTCAGCTAGAGAGCAGAAAAGATACACCCACTACATACATCTACATTGTCACTGTTTTGCTATAGCTATGCCTATGTATCAGATCGAAAAGGTTTTCTTATATCGTGATATCTAAATGTCTACCTTCTGGTACAGGAACAAAACCACATTATTGCTCAGCTATCTGATTTAGCTAAGTAATTTCATGAGCTGGATGTTTGAAATTAAAATTCTAAGCAGTTCTTAGTGATAACTTCTTAACTAGTTATACCTACTTTTTTGAGGTCTTATGTATTAGCTTAGACAAGTCTTATTCTAAAAAGACGTACTGTTATCTTTCATGTTTTTGTTTACAAAGATCTAATTACAAAGTTCCTTGAGGAAATAAAATGTATGCTTTCCCTTGAATTTGTTTATTGATGACGTCTTTACACCTTTCCTATTTATTAAGGTGGAAGCAAGAACAAGTAGCCTGGGAGGAATATAGAGAAATTGTCCAAGCAGCCAGGGATCAAGTTAGGAAAGCGAAAGCCCTGACAATTAAATCTGACTGGGGACATCGAGAGTAACAAGAAAAGCTTCTATAAGTATGTCAGTGATAAAAGAAGGACTAAGGAAAATGTGGACCTTCTCTGGAAGGAAATGGGAGATCTGGTTGTCTGGAGTATGGAGAAGGCTGAGCTACTCAGTGACTTTTTTGCCTCAGTCTTTGCCAGCAAGTGCTCCAGCCATGCTGCTTAAGTAACAGAAGGCAAAGGCAGGGACTGGGAGAATGAAGAACCACTCACCATAGGAGGAGATCAGGTTTGAGACTGTCTAAGGAACCTGAAGGTACACAGGCCCATAGATCCTGATGAGAAACGTTCATAGGTCCCAAGGGAACTGGTGGATGAAGTTGCTAGGCCACTATCTTATTTGAGAAGTTGTGGCAGTCCAGTGAAGCTTCTGCTGACTGGAAAAGGAGAAACATAACCC
>JAVSBS010021887.1:5997-72327 GCA_033124195.1 Coracias cyanogaster
ACAGCACAGGGCAAAGCTGCCATGTTCCACATAAAATGTTTCAAGGCCTGCCTGAAGGCTATTATCTACACCCTTCCTAACTCTTATTACATCTACAGTTGGCTCCTCTAATACATTTTCCCCTTTCCTGGCCCTGTAGTATTCAAGGTAGCTTATCTGATGGATGCTGTTTTATTCCTGCCCCATCTGGGTTTACAGCAAGGACAGGAGGTCTAGAAGGATGTGACAGACCTGTTCCCAAAGGCCATTAAAGCAAGAGAACAACAGATGCATGTTGTCAGTTGTAAAAATATTTTATGACTTTTCCCTGTGTAAACTGGCCTGGCCTGACTGAGAGATGGTGCTGGGAAGACATGCTCCTGAAAGCCAGCCCTCACATAGCACACTCCAGAGACGGGATTCCCCATTGGAAGACCAGAAAACAAGATAAAACACATCTATAAATGCTGTATGTCTTTTCAGGGTCAGCTCATATTACAGCAGTCCAAGAGCACCAAAAAATAGGTCTCCTCTGTGCTTACTGAGACTAAATTTAATTAGGCACAGACTTAGCTCCTTTGCCTCTCCCTCTGTTCCTGCTGTTGCAAATCTTGTACTTCATCTCTAAAGGAGACAGGCACTCCCCCAAATACTAGCGTGTTCTCACAACAGCAGCTTTGCATTGCCCCATGGTGCACTGTCATGGGCAGCTCAGGTAATATGCTCTAAATTAAATCACCACAAGATAAGGACATGAATAACTGCAAAACTTGCTCCAATGAGAGTTATTAGTGGTTCCCTGCAGGACTAGAAGGGCCTTTGAATGGGGGTCCTGCAGGGCTCTGCTTAGCCTGGGTCTGCTCAGTACTGCTCCTAACAACTTGGACAGTGTATAGAGCCTGAGCTTACACAGCTTTCCAAAAGCACCAAGCTGGGAGAGGTTACAAGCACTCAGAGGGACAGGATCAAAATCATCAACAATCATCTAGACCCCTGAAGAGAAAGTCTGAAATGAACAAATAACTTTCAGTGCAGATAGATGCAAAGACACCTATTAGGAAAAAGATAGCAAACCAACTACTGCTGGGGAAATTTGTCCAGACTTCAGGAACGCTGAACATGATCTGGCTGTCAAAATGGATCATAAGCTAAGCATGCGTCACTAGTATGATATTTTTATATAAAAGGCGCCCATAATTCCAGGTTGTGTAACTAAGGACATTCCCTGCAAGACCCGTGAAGCAATCTTCTATTTCACTAACCAATTAGGAGTCCTGTTTTGGTCACTGAACGATAAGCAAGATGTGGATAAATGAAATAGTTTCCCAGGGCAGAGAAACAAGAAGCACAAAAGTTTTTAAAGCATCATCTGTAAGCAAAAGATAAGGAATTGGCTTTGCTTAGTCTGGAAGAAAAAGAGAAAAAAACTAGGCAAGACTTGATAGCTATCTTCCAACAGCTTCCAGAAAGGACAGCAATCAATTATTCTTCATGTCTTTAGGAAAGAACAAGGAAAAAGGAAAGGCTTAATTTGCAGCAAAGAAGACGTAGATTGGATATTGGTAAACACTAATGCATTTGCTTTGGATTGCTCTCTCTTGAGGAGCCTATCAATATTGATTGATACAGGCAATATCCTTATTTAAGTATGTGGTAGGTACCTAAAGACACTGTTATGCAACAAAGTACCTTTCTTCAGCTGCTACTAAATCTAAAGTTTCAGTTTCAGAATTTAGGTGGCTTTGCACATCAGCAGGTGTTCATAATGCAGTAATTATGTGGATGACAAGTCCTAAAACAAGATTGAGAATTTGCAGGTTACAGTGACAAAATTGCCTCTCTTTCCATAGATTTGCTGCCAGAAATGGTTAATTATACTATCAAGCATTAGCATTATGCAAATAGAATTAAAAAGAAAAAAAAATGCTGCTTGTAGCCTGGGAAAGAAGTTAATCCCATAAGCTACAGAGTTAGAAGTTTGCAAGCAAATAAAAATGGCTTCTTAAAACAGTATCAGGAGCTTCTATTGAAGGCATAAGTTACTACCAGCTTCTACTAGAAGGACAGATGCACTAAAACATATTTCTCACCACAAAAGATGCGTGTGTCACAATTTTAGCTGATGTCAACTTTCTCTTGTGCAGGGTATGCGTGGCCTCTACCTACAAAGCTCTGTGCCATTTGGATCTACTTGGACGTGCTTTTCTCCACTGCCTCCATCATGCACCTCTGTGCCATCTCACTGGATCGCTATATTGCCATTCGTAACCCCATCCATCACAGCCGGTTTAACTCAAGAACTAAGGCTTTTGCAAAAATAATTGCTGTTTGGACCATATCAGTTGGTAAGTGAGGCAATATTTCAGCATGTAATTGCAGATTTCTAGCCTTTGAGAGGATTTGACATATATATTGAGCTCTAAAACTGTATTCTCTGCCTGCAGTATTTTGCTTGCCACAGTCTAAGTAAAGTGCTGTAATGTAGTAATTATTGAATGGAAATCAACAACAGCAACAGGAAGTGGAGGAGAAATGAGCAGCACTGTCACTGAAAGAATATACATCACTGACAGGACTGCTTGGTTCAAGTTTGTCTTAAAGAAGTGTTTATTTCCCCTGTTGATTATCCATCATTAGCTTAACATCTGAAAAAAAAAAATGAGCTCAACTGAAAAAGGATTTCCCTGTTTTATGTAAGTCAGTTGTTCCCAGTGTCTTCTTAGGATAATTTGCTTAGACATGTTTCTTACAGGCAGATCTTTTCTGCCTTTCTCAGTGCTTAAGGTAGGGTATTTATGCATCCTATTTAGGAGGTATTAGATTTTCTGTGTACACCGTAAACAAGAGAAATTTCCCCACAGGACAGTTGCAGCCTAAAATAGGTGCCTTGAATGACTTCCTAGATGAATCTCTCTTTGCACTGGCAAAATCCAGAGACTTGCAACTAGGCATGGAAGTGCCATGCTCCCATCCCCAGGGTAGGAGAACCCTCAGTCCAGGGCAGTTCCATGGTGAGGGAAGTGGAAAGAGACTGGTGTCTGATGCTGTCAGGCATTTCCTCACATACCTGAGGCAGTGGTTCTCAAATGTGTTGAAAGCACAGTTCCCTTTCAGCTCCTCTGGTTTGGTAGACTCCCTGAGCATTGGCAGCTCACTAATTCAGAAGCAGAAAAAATTCACCCTCTTGCCCTGGAAGAGATGAGTGTTGCCAGCAATCAAAGATAATTAGCAACTTCCCTGTATAATACAAATTATTGCAAGTGGTAACTGTAATCTATCACCGTTCTTGCAAGGGGAAGGAAAGGAGATGATGCCTAACACTGCTGCCTGTCTGCCACTCTGAATTGTCTCCCGGCCTCCCTCTTGATCCTGGCTCAGAGTCTGAGACAAAGCAGTCTACGATTTTTGACTTAAAATAGCTGTATCTTCTGCTGTGCAGCAAGAAATTGTGGGAGCTTTCTCACAACGGGAGGTCACTTCTGCATCGTCCAAGACCTAGTGAGATTCAACAGCACCATGTATGGCTTTAGGGGGTATTCAGCTGATTAGATATAAACGTCTAGCACAGGACAGGTGAACTCCACCCTAAAAATACATATCTCTCAATTGTAACGGAAGCCTAGAGCAACTCAGATATAGGTGTCTTCATTTAGATTAGATGAATCGTACCTTATAAGTCTACAGTTACTTTTTCATCAATCCAGTAGAAAACACACTCTGTCCCGTGTTTCCAATCTTGGACACTGCAAAGTGCAAGAACTTTCAGTGCATTCTCCACATAATATAAAAACGTCAAACATTACTTAAATTTGTACATACTATGTCTGCGTTTGTGTATGGTGCCTGTGGTTAGTGTGTGTGAAATTTCTGTCCTTTTTATGCACAAATAAATTCACAGAATGATCCATTCCTGGGCCAAGCCAGTGGTTCACACCCCACAGCATCTTTCCTTAGAGAGTGGTTCACTGTGAGAGTATATTAATTAACTCACTACTAAAATGAATACAGAAAATAATATTATTTAAGCCCTATTAGTTACAACATGGTTTACGTCCTGTAGCAAGTGGGTTTTGTTCTTTGATATCTTGATATTTAATTTCAAATGTTAGGACTATTCTTTGCAGTAATAACAACTTGCCCATTATGAAAACACCTTTTCTGCTCTCTAGATAATTTTCTTTTAATCAGAAAGGTGATCCACAGATGTTATTTTTTATTACTATGGCAAGTGTATTTATGCATCCTATGGCAAGCAACACGATCCCTACTTATACAACTCTGAAAAATATAACTCCTTATTTTATTGGGAAGCACTCATTTGTGGCATGAGTGAAGAGGACAGAGGCCTACTTCACTGTAGCTGGATAAGGACACATGTAAGGGAACAGTGGATGTTAGGAAAATAGGTGGGTTGATAGGGTAAACATCTCATTCACACATCACGTCATCAAAACATAAAAAAAGTAGGTTAAATAGATAGAAATGAATTCAGGGAAGCACACTGAGGTGTGCAGGAGTGAAGTGGAGCTGAGCTGGTTTGCTAGTCCCATGGAAGCAAGGGGTGTGTGGAGACGAGCTGAAGAAAAATGGATCCATCCCCAGCCTGGCAACTGTGTCATGAATGAGCTCTGGCAAATGGGATGTGCTCCAGAGGACAGACAGTGAAGAAAACACACAGAAAATTATAAAGAAGCTGCTGAGCTAGTCACTGCCCTGTTGGACTGAGTTTGCACCATGGCATATTGCTATACTAATAGATTTTTTTTAAATGCCAGTATTATAAGGAACCTTGAGAGATCCCAGATGACCCATGCAACTTACTGTTAGTTGGCCATTGACCCTGTCCTCCTGATCCACCACAATCCAACTCAGAATAGATACAGTTTCTGAGCAAAGAGGTGCTCTGTGTATCATTTACCAGTCTCCAGGCTCTCAGTACTACTTAGAGTGGCAGGGCTCTAAATTATTTAACTCTTTGTATTTTCACACAGCTACAGCTAGTACAGACAGAGCTGATGTCGGGCAGAGTGTGCTCTCCACAGTGCACAGTGTGGCTGCCATCTCACTGAAAAATTCGGAGAGATGAGAGTTTCTCAAGGTTTTGCCCTCCAGCCTCAGTGAGATATTCTTTGGCTTCCCCTTGCTCCTGCAGTTTGCAGCTGAGCTGGTGCCCCTGTGACCTTTCATGATGTACAAGATGGAGGGTAAAAAGCAAGAGAAAGAAATGAAAGACATCATGTTGCTCTGTGTAGAGGCTCATTTTAGCATGGGAAAGGGGGGGGAAACCTGCTCATCAGAGGCCCTCAGTAGCTCCCTCACTGTCAAAGCCCTTAGTCCATCCTCTCACATAGCCCCCTTCAATGATTGCTTTACCAGGTTGAGTTCCAATCTATATAGGCTCTGTTTGTGTAGCAGTATCCCATGTCCATGTCCTCTTTGTACCTTTCTCTGAATCTTTCGTAGTGCTTTTACATTCTCTTGGAGACATAGGTGGCCAGACCACAAAATGCAAGACACGGACAAACCATGAACTCATTTGATGCAGTAATGATTTCTGCCTTGTTCTCAATTTGTACCTCAATTCCCTACTACTATTTCTTCTAATCTTTAGGATCATCCCTGTACACTGAGCTCAGTGACTCCAAAATCACAGTATCACGGAATGGTTTGTTGGAAGGGTCCTTTAAGATCATCTAGTCCATCATCCTGCCACAGGCAGGAACATCTGTCACTACATTTGGCTGCTCAAAGCCCCATCCAACTTAACCTTGAACAATTCCAGTGATGAGGCATCTACAACTTCTTTGGGCAACCTGTTCCTGTGTCTCACCACTCTCATTGTAAAATATTTCCGTCTTTATGTCCAACCTAAATCTACCCTCTTCCAATTGTAAGTCCTTGCCCCTTGTCCTGTAACTACAGACCCTGAGAAAAAGTCTATCTGTCATTCTTCTAAGCCTGCCTTATAAAGTGAAAGGCTGCAATAAGGTTTCCCCGGAGCCTTCTCTTCTCCAGGTTAAACCCCAACTCTTTCAGTCTTTCTTCACAGGAGAGGTGTTCCAGCCCTCTGACTATTTTCAGGGCCTTCCGCTCTTTCCCGAGTAATGACAAATATTTTTGCATATTTAGACAGGGTTCCCCTTTACCTAATGTACAGCTCTTTGCTGCTTAGCGCTGAATTTTGTCTGCTACTTCGCTGTCCATTAGCTGAGATTTATAAGGACCTTGTGCATTTCTCTACCAGCGTATTCACTCAGTTCCAGGGTCCATGCAGAGAGGCCACAGATGGGCTGAACAGCACTGATGAACACAGAGGGCTGTTAGACACTACCTTCTTCCACTCTCACTGTGGAAACAAACTATTTAATTGTATCCTTTGTTTTCTGCCTTTCAACCCATCCCTTTTTTACAAGATAACCTTTCTTGTTCTTCCATTGGAGTTTAATTTATTTAACAGACTTGGACAAAACAGTGCTGTCAGAGCTTTCTGGAAATCCAGGAACATTATATCATCCTTATCCACTCGCTCACGGACTCCTGCAAATACTTCTAGCTGATTTGCAGGGCATGGCTTCTAGCTGATTTGTGGGGTATGCAGAAGTTCTCCTAGTGCTTTCCAATCTATCCACATCTCTTTCATTATGACTTCTAATTTACCTAAGTAATAACACTTCCATTCACTAAATTTGTAATTTTCCTGTTATTAACTAAATTCACAAATTTATTCAGTGGTCTTCCTTCTGTTGGATTCCGTGATATATAAAGTATTTGAAAACATAAAAAAGCATGGACAATTTTATTTACTTCACTTCTGAAATCTTGGTTTTCTTCATTAGAAGAAAAATTGTACTAATGTTTGGTTTTGCATTTAGTGGAAAAAGAGGATTTAGCCAGCAGCCTTTCTTTCACTAGACCATGTAATGCCATAGGCAATTGGTTTAAAATGGATTCTAATTACTGTAACAGATTCTAATCGTGTATTTAATTCTTAAATCATCCAGTACCCAGAGTGGCTAGATAATTAGATTATTTGTAGCTGTTGAAGGGAAAAGCCCATGAAACCCTGAAAATTATTCCATTTGTTTTAAAGCACAGAGGTCATTACTGAGGATAGGTATAAAAAGCCCAAGCATTTCCCCTTCCTAGAATAATTTGAGTTGAGTTTTGAATAGCATTTAACTGGCATCTATAGAACTGTAAACAGAGCCTATGCCAAATAATACAGGTAAAGGTCCTTTGAGTCCTAAGTGGGCCCAAGAAACATATTGCTCTGCAAGAGGCAAACAACATGTCAGTCTCTCTTTTAAAAATCCTTGAAAGGGCCACATAAAATAATGACAGCCAGGAATGTTAGGCCCTTATATATATAATTCCTCAGTCCTTATTTCTCTCTATTCCTCTGTTAATGGTTTAAGTAATGTGAAGTTTTATGAAGTCCAAATCCTCTCAGCTGATTTTTCTCTTCTCTTATCATTTCTCACTCAGCCTACACATCTGTTCACTGCCTTCAGGCAGTCTCCGCTCTCCCCAGTCACTAACAACTTAGATTTATTCAGTACTTTTCAGGCAGAAAAAAAGTCCAGAGTGGAGCTGGATGAAGCTGGTGAAATATCTTCCATCACGTAACTGTCTTAAAATGTTGTCATTGCTTCCTAGGCTTCCAAAATACAGAGATATTGTAGCACGTGAAGCAACACTCTCCGAAGAGCAGGGTGCAAAAAGTTACCTTCAGGCATACAAAACAAGCCCAGTGCAGCTGAGCTCTCTGATAATTTGGCAGTGTGAAGTTTTATGCTGACATAAGAAGCTTACACCTCCTTCCTAGACAGCTTGTAATTTCTCTGTGTGAATTCTTCTGTCCTACAAAGTATGACCAAACAGGGAAGCAGCTGGGATTGGGAGAGTACAACTACCAGCGTCTCTGGATTGTGGTTTGTTGATGGCTTTGGCCACCTTCAAGCTCACTCCTCCTTCTGCAAAGGACAGCTTTCATTTGAAAGTCTCTTTACTGTTTTCAAAAGGCACAAATAGCCAAGGGGCTGCAAGTTGGGAATCCCTGTTCTGGATCCATCACATCCTCCATTTCTTCCAGATGACACACTTACAATTTGCCAGTTCATTCAAGTCTAATTTAGAGATGGCTTGGCACAGGAAAAGACCACTTGTTATAACATGGAATATACTGCCAAAATACATTAAACTGCAAATAATTGCACACAGCACTGTACTCTGACAATGTAGATTTAAAATTGAGCACCTAAATTTGGAAGTGCTGGAGCTAAACTTGAAATATCTGCTACACTACTCTCTTTACCATATAGTCATTCACTTTGCTTCCTTTTCTTCTTTTGAAAAATTGGCTTTAGCTTTGCATTCTTAGCAGTATTTATAATCATTTCCTTAGTTAACAATTCTCTTTTTTTTTTAATCATACTCATGAAATCATCAGCCAGAGAGTGAACATACTGTTTGCTCCTTCCATCTGGAGAATCTCAAGGGCAAACACTATAGATTTTGTGTTTGGGCAATGCCCTGGGACCTTTTCCAATTGTGGATGTAGATGCCACCATAAAAATAAAATGCCGTAAAGATGTTGTCAAAAATTTGGACACAACATATAGAGAAATTTGCATTAACTATAATGAAGGGCCACAGCACAAAATTTCATACACAGAGTATTAGACCTTCATTGCCATCTCACAAAAATAGCATCTTCATTGTATTATTTTACAGAGACACAATGCATGAGGCTCAGTAGTCAGCAACAATTACGCTGGCAGAAAGTTCATTGCCATACTAATGACTCTACCAGCAGTGGCAACTGATGAGTAAATGAGCACTTCATGCATAAGTTGTCCAAGGGAAGTTAACATTCAAGGCTGTGATGCACATTTCTCAGTTGACTAGCAAATGTATTCTGGTTATGAGAATTGGTTATTCTGGTTATGTTTCTTTCTGAGAAAGAGACATAAATATCTTATTTACTTTGCTCATTGACGTAAATTATTCCCATATTTCCCATGTAACAGAATCCTTGTTCTTCCCAGAAAAGTGAGCACATCTCATCCACCAGACCAACAGCTTACCATGCATACTCCTCTATCATAACAGTTACAGTTTAAAAAGCTTGCATTTTGAACTTGTATATATTTTTCTCATTATCTGACAAGGGGGTGTTACTAACCTCATTTTTTTCTTTATGAAAAGATGCTCAAAGAAATGGTAATGATTAAACTGCTTTCTAAATTATCCAAATTTGGAAGCTCAAGAGATGAAGAAACAGCATAAAAATCCATAGAGCTACATTTCCAAACCTGAGACATTGAGCAACCTGGGATACATCTAGATGTGGAAGAATACATTATACCAGTACATATGTATTCTCAAATGAAGAATAATTATTACATATACACTTACCATTTTCATATCAGGAGGAGATGAAGGGTTTTGCCTATGAAAAAGGCACACAGCCATTTTGTGAGCACCTCTTTTGCAAAGACATTCTGCTTTCTGGGCAAAAAAAGGAATAGGAGTGGTCACAACATTAATGTGTGGCTTTTCTTTCTGCTTTGGTTTTATTTTTAAGGGTACATTGTAAACAGTAGAGCTGTATTTTTAATAGCGGAGCTATGTGGAAAGAACCTGGTTAGTCAAAGGACTCATGACATTGAGTTCATTGTCTTTAAAAACAAAACAAAACAAACTTGGCTTTCTTTCGAAGACCATGATGACCATGTTCTTCTTTCCCTTGAAGCTGCCAGCAAAAAAGCATTAAGTTCAATTGGACCAGGCTGGTCCTATTATCAGTTTTGTTTGAGTGAATAAGTAACTGTTAATGGTTGGCAACATCATGTATAATCGGCCAGCCTCTCTTTGTAGGATGTGTCAGAGTAAATGGAATGTTTTAAGAAAAAAGGCCAGGTATTTTTTAGCCAGTTGTGTACCCAGCACAGTGTGCAATACATAGAAGAATCCAGAATGGATTCCCCATCCAGAGAGGGAAGGATGATCCCAGGTCCTGTTGGAGGATACCCTTTTCTGCAGAAAGAGCTATGTGACGTGTTGCAAAATGCAGAAAGGACATGTTCACAGGCCTGATCTGATCTTTTTCCAGTAGGTCTCTACAACAGGACATGCTCAAAAGGGGATCCTATATTGTCCAAGAAATTACTTGAGCATCTCTAATCCAAGGAACTGGGATTTCTGCATAGCAGATGCCACATGCAATGTAAATGAGCAGAAAAGAAGTGCATAAGGAATCATGTTGGGATTTATAAACTTAGTCATCTGTACACTGTAATTGCATTTAATAATGTTATAAATTAAAAATAGTGTTGTTAAAGGGGCAGTGTATTGGATAAAAGAAAATGTCATGAACAAAGACATTTTCATTCATTTTAAAATTATACAGAGCAATTTCACAGCTTCTTTTATGTATTTTTAATGATTAAATTTTATTTAAGCCAGATTTTGCTTTTAATAAAGTTAAGAAACAGAAACATATCACAGAATTCTGCTTTTAAATTAAATCCTTACATCTACCCCAATTAGCTGTAACACTAAACTATCACACACTCAGGCTGCAATTAATTTTCCCCATGCGTTTCCTGGCCCATGCCATTGGCATAATTTCCAAGTAGAAGTCCAGCTAATAAAAGTCAAGGGTTTTGTCAGAGCTGAGATGACATATTCCTAATTGCGTACAACAAATTTAGAAATACCTGTCAGCTGATTCTCCCTATGATGTCCTCCAGAGTCACTGATGGAAAACAGCCTGTTAAACTCCTATGACATCCCAAAAGCAGGCTGGGGCATCATGATAAAGGCTCTATTTTCTGGCTGACCACAATTGGAGCTGTGTATTTCATAGTATTCAGTCCTGCATTTATGTTGCAAGTAAATCACACCCACTGGGAAGACTTGGTTCCTTTTGGCAGAACATCACCCTTATTACGATTTTGTATTTGATCTGAGTTTTGAAATGTCAACTTGACCTCTACTACTAGGATCATAGACTGAGCTGAACTGTGAGTATCTGGGGATAAATGCTGTGTGGTTTTAGGTCTCAGGTGCACTGAGTGAGCAGCATAACTTTCTCCTTACAAGTGTAAAAGTGCTGAAAAGTTTTAGGTTGAAAGTTGCCAGGGCAAAACCAGCCCTGCCTTGCATGCTACCACAGGACGTGAGGATATCCCTTCAGCATTCAGAGGAGCTATTTCTTGTCACAAGGACAGTTCATGTGTGTTTTTTTTTTTCCATTTTCATGGTGGTTTGTGACATTTAGCAGAAAGATAACCTTGGTGCTATAGCATCTACATAGACACCTGTAAATAGGAAATATGGGCAGATACGATCTATCACTTTTTCACCTCTTCTTCAACCCTGCCATCTTCTACGTGTGACTAGCACACTGACCGATTTAACACAAGAGCAGTTCAGTTAGACTGAAGGGCATCATCCACTGGATGGGCAGTGAAGCATAAAGCACAGGATCCTGAATCATGATGTTCAGACCAGTGCAGGTCTCTAAGCTGCTTTTCATCCTGTTTTTCCTTCCAAATTTTCCATCACTTCAGGACATCTACCCCAATAACTGCAGTCTCCTTGTATAACTAGTATGAAGGTGGCCATTTGCTTAATCAGCAGCCTCTGCAAGCAACCACAAAAGGAGGCATGGAGAGACAAAACAAGGATGTGGATTAAGGTGTGACCCGGTATGAGATCTAGAATTACAGTTTTTCTTTGCCTGTGCCTTTCAAACGCACTGCAAAATTGTTGCTAAAAGAAGTAATAATAATTAAACAGCGTATCTAATAGTTACAATCAGTCTCCTTTTAAACTACACAAGGAGGTCAAGCAGCACTTGGAGGAATCTCAGAGAGATACCAACAGAAATTGCTATTCAGTTCAGAGGAGGATTAAGGCAGAGCTATGTAAATTATCAGCATTCAACAAATCATACCAAGTAATATTTAAAAGCCCAGAAGTATAAAAACAGGGATAGCAGAGGATCTTGTCACTTAGACTACTCCAGGAGCCATCACATTAGTTGCTTATGATACTGGAATACCTAAAATATTTCCATAATTTCCAGCTTATTGCTAATATATGTATATATTCAAGCATTACTGGGTATGTAGCATGCATAGCATATAATAAGTTAGTCTTGAAAAGCCCTCCGGAGCTTCATAGTTAAAAAGGCAGACCAATAATATATGATCTGGAAAGATCATACAAATGTATGGTATTTCTTTTTTCCTTAAAGTACAATTATCCCCAAATCTATTCTCCTAGGGGTCTGAACAGTGAACACTGCAAATCCGGCTGACATGGGATGCAGAAAGTCCCAGTGCTAAACAGGAGGGATATCACAAGTGGCTGGAGCTGATCCCACTTAGAGGATCTTTTCCTTTTCAGAATGACATATTTATCTAAGCCAGTGACAACTGTAAATTTGCAACTCCTTTTGGGTAGAAATCAAACCATTGCTACAGGGGACTTAAAAACACCAGTGCAATTTAAACATTGCCTGAGTAGACAGAACGGAAAAAGAGTGTTTGACCTGCTCTGCTGCATTTTGCTGAGCCACACAAGTAGCAGGTTTATGTATCCAGAAGCTTTAAACAAGAATGAGTAGCACCTTGTCCCTCTGCACAGAGCTAGGCTGGAGACCTGTGGCACCTCTTGCAATTTTTCAGACTAAATATTCAGGTCTTTATCATATGGTCAGTCACTTCTAATCACTTCTAATCACCATGGATGAAGTGGTTACACAGCCGCCATCAGCCTACGTTCCCTGGAGGAGAACATTAAGCCCAGCAATCTCCTGGCTCCCATCTGACGGCAGGATTGTAGCTGCTGTCTGGCTACCTTGGACTTGGGCTCTTCTCAGCCAGCATCCCTCAGCCAAGCCAATTCCTTGAGCTCCTGCCCACACTTTGACAATAACTCTCTACTCTCTCTGCACTCAGGGATAAGTCTCAGTCTCACCGAAGATCAGACTACAAATAAATTGATATTGTAAATAGTAATGCAATTAAATTACAGGGTGGAACGTCTCAAAAGCCTTTTATTGTTACATTAGTAAACTCCCCCCATTCCTATATTTTTGCAGCTGCAGTGTGATTTCCTCTAGGCGCTGTGCATGTGACACACCATCCTCTCTTCCTCCTTGCCAGCCTTCCTTGGTGGGAGGCAGGGATTAAAGTAAAGGTAGATGTGCAGAGAAAGCTATACCTCATGTAGAAGGGCTGGCACACGGGGCTACATGCCCTGTCAACCTTACTTGAAATACAATGCCACTGTTCGAGCTGGGAGTGCTGAGATAGAGACCAGGGTGATGTGCAGACAGATGAATCCTTTTAGGACACCTCACCAGACCCATATGAATTTTACATCATAGAATCATAGAATGATTTGAGTTGGAAGGTGCCTTAAAGATCATCTAGTTCCAACCCCCCTGCCATGAGTAGGGACATCTTCACTAGACCAGGTTACTCACAGTCCCATCCAACCTAGTCTTGAACACATACAGTGCTGGGGCATCTACAACCTCCCTGGGCAACCTGTTCCAGCGGCTGGCCACCCTCAGAGTGAAAAACCTCTTTGTAATTTCTAATCCAAATCTATCCTCTTCCAGTTTCAAGCCATTACCCTTTGTCCTATCACTACAAGCCCTCTAAAAAGTCCCTTCCCAGCTTTCTTGCAGGCCTCAACTGTTGACAAACAACAGAGATACAAAACTTGCAGAAATCTCCACTGCTACCCTATACCCTTTCTACCCTATGCACTTGAGAACTGGCAGGACATCTTCTTTGAGCTAACATACAGCAGCACTGATGCATTGCCAAACTGCAGGCTAAACCTTTCACAGCACTGGCCATTTCATCTCAGATATGACATGGCAGTGTGGTGCCAAAACACTGCTGAACCACTCTCATAAACATGTTTTTGTCCCATCTCTAAGGATGGGTTAAGTTTTCACCTGAGGAACACAGGGATAGTGCTTTCTGAAGTGGACAAGTTTGTTCTACATTGCACAGTGGGATGCTCCTTACTGGACATCAGGTTGAGTTCCCCTGGATCAGTAAAGAGGAAAAGGATTTTTAGGCTATCTCTATTACTGGCTTTTAACCTCCTGGACATAAACAGCTCTGTTTGGCCTTCTGCTGCAAAAGCAAGCCCAGATGTATTCTTGCCTTTCTTCTTCCCTGTAGATGCATTTATAATAACTTGCATTTGCACAATAATCTACACAAGCTAAAGAGACTTACTTTTTATCTGAAAGTTGACACACTTAACTGAGTCTAGGGCTGGGATCTTTTGATACCTTTCTCCCAGCTTAATATCAGAAAAATATGCAAAATCAGACTGTGAGATCCAACCAAACACAGTAAAAGGGAGATTAATTGAATCCATGGGAGGCTTGTAGAAGAATCTGGCACGTTGTGCACATTATTTTGTCCTTTAGTCATATATTGTGCAAAAGTTTATATGCTGGGCAGCTTGGTATTTCTTACTTATTTAGGAAAAGTTCTGTGCCTTAGTAGATATAAATGTTATAGTAAACAACCAGCTGGAATTCAAGTATGTGTGTCATCTAAAAATAAGATCTCTGCATAAATTGATAAAGTCTTTCAATTTTCTGAGCTTTCCACTGATCAAGAACATATGCTTTCTATTTGCTGGCCCTAGAGGTGAAAGTTTTACCTGCAGGTGCCCCATACATTAAATTGCCAGTGTGCTAACTCCAAGGAGAAACACTTCTACTCTCTACAGACAGAAGCACTGCAGAGCTTCTGTTAAAATGAGGCAACTTGCAGTCAAGGGCTAAGGAGGTCATTACATGGTAATAACTACAAACACATCAGGAAATAATGAAAAAAGTGTAATAGTCTTGGATAACTAATTTACTAGTAATAACTAAAAAATGTAATATTCTTGGATAGCAAGACTAGCTTCGGGAAGCATGACTGCTTCCTTGCTTATGGAAGACCAGACCAGGCAGTACAGCTTTCTCCAGCAATTTCTTACCCTGCTCACTGCAGTCAGCAGAAGGTGAAGGCAGCCCACACACACAGGCCTGTGCTGGCACCAAACTAAGAGGGTTTGGCTGCAATAACAACACTCTCTATTTCAGCTTGTTCAACTAAAACCACTGGGGTCTGTTCACCATTGCTCCTTGCTGTATACGTGAATGCCATAATCTGAAATTCCCAGCCCCTAAATCCTTTTATAAATAAATTTCTTCAGGACATTTATAAATCATTCTTTCTTTCTAGCTGTTTGATAGGTGTAGACTTCTAGATGCCTCTGTTAGTCCCTTTAGTGACTGGGTAATCATATTACAGAGAGGGATGGTAACTTCTCTTGATTTGAGATAGCAGTGAGAAGCCTATAAGCACCTTGGCAGAAGCCTCTGCCCAACCCAAAGATAACATCACTAGTTGAAAAGCAAAGACTGTGTTGGTGGAGAGACTGAACTGAAAATTGCTATGCAAAAGATTGTGCTAAGATACGCAGAAAGATTGGAAAATCCAATAAGGAAACACAAATGACATGAAGGGCACAGAACTGCTGTAAACAAGTCCTGCAGCACTGCTAAGAAAGGAGAATTGAGGTGTGTATAGGCAGGAACAGCACTTCAAGAGCAAAGGAACTGCTTCCTGCTGTTGGAGTCTTGCTGCCTCTAGGAAATAGGGCTGCATGCACATTTTGTAAGGGAACAGGATTATACCAAAGCAGCAAGCAACTTCATCAGCACTTTCACAACTCAGCCAACACTGAAGTCCTGAGTTTCTATCAGCTGGGTCCAAAAGGGGCAACTACTTTTCATTTCTTGCTCTGTCCTCCCTGTAATCTTTCTCTAATTCTATTTAATTTTAATTTATTATCACAGTCCTGCAAATTAATTTGCACAGACAAATCTCTGTACTTGTAAAAATTGGCTTCAGGATTGAAAACATAAATGAGAAATATATCAGGAAGACATTGAGATTTTGTTTTTCTCTGATTTTGTTTTTCTAAAGTGAAATAGACCATTTACAGCATTATATTATTACAAAAGATAATTTGCAATATTTTTTTTTCACAAAAAAGGATAAATAATATGTTTCCTTGGGTTTTTTTTAAGCTGCCAAGAACAAAGCCATTTCAATATTTATACAATAATCCAATATTACCTGACACCCTCTCTGTGAAATCAGTTTTCCTTTCTGTTGTATTAAATAAAATGTGTGTGACCAAACACAATGTTCCAAGGGAAAGCTACAGAAAACCATCTCTGGGTATCCTCAGATAAAAAACTAGATGTGGCCTATAGACAGAAATAAGGGAAATGCCTGGACCTGCAGCGATTCCAGTCCTGTGAGGATGGTGCCTTGGAATGCAGAAAGGAGATGATGTTCCACTAACACTGTGACTCACTTAGCTCTTGAGGAAATCCATCTGAAAGCGAATATTACATGGGGATTTGTGAGAGAAAGCTCCACTAACATGCTTGCCTTCTGCTAGGGAAGAGGTCTGTGCTTGTCTCACACTCAAGGAGAAATTCTAGCCCAGGACTTTGGGGACACTGCCACACTGACTAGAAAAGGCAGAAGTTTTTAACATGCATGCTAACTAGACGCAACCTCAGATGGTGGTTCCCAAGCCACCTAGAGCTGTTCAACATCTCCTGTTCCCAGGTGGGAATTTCTGCTTCTGCACTGCCACCCATCAGCAAACTGCATGACCTTGCTATTGGCAATGTGGCTGGCATTATTTGGGTAGTAATAAAATTATAACACAAAAGGTTTTTCATGACTGGAAACGAGCCAGTTGGGAAATATCATTTTCAGGTGCATGCAGAAATCAGTCAGTCTCTGCAGGTCTGGGGAAATTACAACTCCCATAATGGTGAATGCCACATGTCAAGCAGATACATGGACCCAGACTGAGCAGCTCTTCTGTGGGTGTTTAAGTGAAAGCACACAAGTAGCTGTTTTTAAAACTCTAGCTCTTGATATGAGCTCCAGACACATTTGCATCCTCGATACTCAGAGGAGGATATGGTCCATGGTCCTCCCACAACTGGCTCACTGTGGTTTGTGTTCCTAGGGCAAGCAGACATCCAGACAGGGCACTGTGGCAGCCCCAAAGAATACATATTAATTTGTGTGGTTATTTCAGTCTGAAATATTGAAAATAATGTAATGGCTGTCTTGCACCAAGGCCATTTTTATACAACATCAAACTGAGGGTATGCATTGTATGCCTGGAGATGTACCATGCAAGTACATGTGGGTCGCTGTTTGTTGTTCTGAGTACAGAAAAGCACCAGATAAAAGGCATGGGGTTTTAAAAAGAAATTAGACAATATTGGCACATTGACGTTCTTGCAGGAGAGACTGACCTCATCCAAGTAGCAATGCCTTCAGAGGTCTCCAGTGCCACAGCGCATCTCTGCGCAGTGGCCCATGATCTGGCCCATAACCTGAGTATATCTGAATCAATGTGACTGCTAAAACTTGAGCTGGGGAGGCTTTTTGCTTTTTCATCCAAAGGTGAGCAAAGGTGCCAAATTTTGTTGAGAAACTGTAATGACATTTCTAAAAGGTATTTCCTATCCCTTGGACACACAGTAATGCTCATTTGTATTCAAATCTATTGAAATGGATATACATGAGGTGAAAGCATGTGATGATTGACAGTTTCTGCTTGAAGAAGACTTCACGGAAGGAACCTTGACTTTATCAGTTCACACCCCCCTCCTTTTCTTCATCCTAAGTAGCCCAAGAATGCAACCCTGGAGGGCATATTGTAAATTCTGGCTTTGATTCATTGATAGTCTCAGCAGCTCAAGGCAGCTGCAAACCCAGTTTACCTGTCCAGTTAAAGTGATTTTATGGCTGCTGTATATCTCTGAAGATTTGCAAGCCAGCAAGGTGTACCACTAAATCAAGCTTTGTCAGTTATACCAGGCTTTTTGAGAGAACAAAAAGAAGGCTGCTATTGCTTTACTTCTTAACCTTTGGTGTGTTCAAGAGCATTTTGTCATTCAGAAGTTGTGCCCAAATGGTTGAGGTTTAATGCAGGATTTATTACTCATCTTTATGGTTTGTGTTCTGTTTTGCGGTTTATTAAAGTCCATGGAGTTTGAAACAGCCACCTGTATATAAATCAAGCTATATAAATAAACCACCTTCAACCAGAGGAACATAATATTTAGGGTTTGTCCACAAGGGAAAATGTTCTGATATAAGTGGGAATGTCATCTGAAAATGCAGTGGCTAATGTATCTCCAGTGCTTAACTGAATGTTCCCATTCTATGCTGAGTGCTTCCTCATGCCTCAGCTTAGTTTGATTTGGAAGTAGAGTAAGATAAACCACAAAAAAGTACTCAGGGGCTATCAAGACTTTTTCCAGACTGACCTTGAGCTAGAGGATGCCAGGGATGTAGAATGGGCAGAGTGTGGAATAGCTGTTCTGTTACAGCCCTAACTGGTTGTTTCCTCCAGATCTACTGTTTGCACATGGTTCATTTCCCAAATACCTGCTCATCTCTATCTGGTAGCTCTGCACGATCCTTTCTTGTGAAGCTAATTTTCTTCTCTTTACATTTGAATACACAGGTACAGCCTGTGTCTTCTTAAACACACACAGTCACCAAGAGTAGGGAGCTGGAAAGCAAGTACAATGAAACTAGCAAGAACTTACAAATCCAAATCATCAAGGAGAAATAGATTGGTCAACTTCAATCTTTAAAGAATAAATTCACTCAGCAGCAATAAAGCTAATACAGCTTAGATCAGGACTTTTTGTTATGTGTCTACAGGACAAGCTTGATCTTGACCAAACTCAAGTGATGCATGCATAACATGCTTCCACGTGAAGCTTCCTAAAAATCCCATCAAAATAGTGGGTGTGGATTGCACATGGCAGCTCCTTTTTTTACAGTTTAAACATACCTACTTTTGAATTTGGTCCCTGTGTCCTCACTGGGATTTGCCATCCTCATGCCACAGAAGCCAGAAGCTACCTCTTGAAGAGGGACAAACTCTTGTCCTTTGGGGAGGTAAGCAATAAGCTTAGTCCTTGTAGAGATATAAAAAGAGACAACTGGGCTGGAAGTTATTTTTTTTTCCATGCAGGAATGCCAGAATATAATTTGTGGGATCCCCTGCATCAGCTGAGTTGGGGTGTACAGAAAAAGCAGGTAACAGCTGTCAGTGTTCTCTACTACCAACGCATGGTAACTAGTATTTTCAAACTGTATACAGGTCAGTTACTTGTGGCTGTAGGAAAACAATAACTTGAACGGTCATTCAGAAAAACTTGCATGACTAGCAGTGACTGCTACAGCCCTGCTGTGAACGGCACTTTTGCACTTGTTAAAGGAATGACAAGGAAATATCGAAAATCCAGCTACAAGCTGAAGTTCATTTCCATTTTTTAAAGGCAGAAATCTGGATTTAGATTCCAGGCTCCAGAAGCTGCTAACAACAAAACAAAGCAGGTGCCGCACTGATACCTTTCTATTTTGGGTGAGGACTTGTAACTGATTTTTGCCTTTTACTTGAAAAAGCTTGCAACTACACTAAAAATTTTCTCTTTCTAATGCTGTTACCTGTCCTCCCATGCCTCCTGATGCAGCTGAACCATAAGGTCTGTAGTAATGAAAGGCACCTTTTTACACTGCCAATGCCATTGTTTATTTTATCTCTCCAGCTCACACTAGGCCTTTGAATTAAATGAAAAACAGCCCTGCTGTTATCAGTACAGGGCAGAACTGGATGGGAAACTTGTGGTATTGCTCTGACTAGTGCTGTTTCTTCATGCAGCTGAAGTGTAATGCTGGGAGGCACTGGGACCTCAAAGATCATCTAGTTCTAAAACCTCTACCATGGCAGGGACACTCCCATTAGACCAGGTTGCTGAAGGCACCATCCAACCTGACCTTGAACGCCTCCAGGGCTGGAGCACACACAACCCCCTGGGCAACCTGTTCCAGTGTCTCACCACCCTCAGAGTGAAGAATTTTCTTCTAATTTCCAATCAAAATCTAGCTTCCATCAGCTTGACCCAGGAGCTGCCACACACTGCATGAGTTTGCACCTCACCCACTGCCTTCTCATAGCCCAGACTCATGCATTGAGGGCTCTTGGAACAGAAACAGAAAGGGTAATACCACCAGCTTCTGTCTCAGACAGATAAGAGCAGTACTCTTGTAAACTGGCCCAAGGCATTGCCATGACTCAGTTCAAAGCTGTGCAGATAAAATGAGCTACAGTGCTGTTAGAAAACTAAAGAGCCTTGTAGAAGCTCCAGAAGCACCAAAAGAATGGAACACTTGAAAATAACAATAGCTTAATATTAGTATTACTCATATCATTACTGTTTTGTACTGTGCCTGGACTCCAGAGTCTCCTTCTAGGACTGGAGCTGTTATACAGGGCACTGGAAATGCGTGAAATTAAGAGACGGCCAGTGCTTTTAAACAGCTGCCAGTCCAAGCACCAGGGTGGGAAGAAGGGAAATGAAGGGAGGTACAAGGAGGTACTGTTGTACCTGATGTTAAGAGGATGAGTTTCAGGGCTCATCTGTGAACCAGTAAAGACATTCTTGGGCACAGAGTGGGCAAAGTAGTGCACAGCACCATCCTTGTATCATAACAAATTCTCTAATTAATTTATTATTCCTTAAAGCCAAATACAGCAGCTGAGATTTATATTCAAAGATGCAGAGGGTACTGAAACCCCTAGATTATGCTAACTTTCCACAGAAGTCAAATTCCTAACTGCTTTGATCCAAGCAGGGCTGCGTTACCGCTCCCTGCTTCACAACTCTACTTTTGCTGTCTTCATAGCACATCATCCCTTTCACTGTCTGAACACTGCCTCTTTTGGAGAGACATCATCCATTTGGGGGAGGACAGGAGACAAATATTGGAAAAAAACCCAAAACAACAACCAAAGAATCGGCAGCTGTTTGATTTTGCTCAGGTGGTAGCAGCATTTGCAGAAGTCCCTGAGGAAACTGCTGAGTGGGCTTGAATCAGACAGAGCAGTCCATGGAGAACGGACTTCATCACCTGGCCTTGCATTCATGGCAGGGCAAGGACACAGCTCATGCTCCAGGGAAAGACAAGGTTTCCAGGGCTGCTGTTGCCTTCAGGGCTGTGCTTTGACAGGGCAGCCTGTAGCTGTTGGCAGAACTTTAAAGGGACCCTTGCAGTCCTGCAGTGTGAACTGTATCTCAGCCTCCTCATATTGGTGTCTCTCAGTGCTTAATTTGTCCCCATCATTCCTCCAGCTGTTGCTATGGAAAGCTTTTTTAGCATTTAGACTGAGTCGACTGTATGGATATTACAGAAAAAGGTTCAGTGAAAGATTACTCTCAGACCCATGACAAAAATTTATCTTTCCTCCTTTTGCACAGCCTACTCAGAAACCAGTCCTAAGACCACTACCACTAATAATTCTCTGATAAAAAACAGCCCAAGACCACTCTTAAGCCACATACAAAAAGAAAGACGTGGTATCATCTTGATCACAGTTGATAAAAGCCTTTGCCAAGGTGGCAGGAACCAAGAAGGATGTCTGGAGATCATTGCAGCAGGGGCTAGGTCAGAAAATATAAGGAGTTATGCTTTTGTTGCTACCAGGTGTCACAGGACAGTTGGATGGAAGCAAATGTGTTCTACCTGCGGCTGAGGTTTTTTTGAAGGAGGGAGGGAATTCAGATTAGAGCAACTGTAAAAGCTCATGTAATGGCAGTGTTGCTTGTCCCCCACCCTTCTTTGCTGGGACACTGCAAATGTGGTGGCAGCACAAATGCCAGAGCCTGGCAGACAGCAGCTCAGTTCATGGAACTCGACATCTGCAAGACCAATGTTTCACACAGCATACTTTCTTAGTGTGGCCCCAGTAAATTGTCACAAGGACAGGACTAGCATCGTACTACTGCTGATATATGAGACATAACATTTTTCCTTCCCCTGTGTAAATTCAGTTTACTTTGGGATGTCTATTAACTGTGGCCCTATCTGGTAGAGTTCATTTGTTTCCTGTAAGCATTTATTCTTCAAGGAATGATCTGTGTATAGCTAAGAGTGTTCTGTTTATTTTGTCTCGGAGATCGGAAATGTTATTTTTAATTATTGTGTTTAACCTCTTCTTTCTCTAATCCACCATCAGGTATCTCCATGCCTGTACCTGTCTTTGGACTACAAGATGACACCAAAGTGTTTAAGAATAACAGCTGCTTACTTGTGGATGAGAATTTTGTCCTAATAGGCTCTTTTGTGGCATTCTTCATCCCTCTAACCATTATGGTGGTCACCTATTTTTTAACTATCAAGTCGCTGCAGAAGGAAGCTATGCTATGTGTGAATGACATTGGCCCAAAGACCAAGTTTGCTTCATTTAGCTTCCTCCCTCAGAGTTCCCTGTCCTCAGAAAAACTCTTTCAGCGCTCTCTGAACAGAGACGTGGGGACTTCGGGGAGGAGAACCATGCAATCCATCAGCAATGAGCAGAAGGCTTCCAAGGTTCTTGGCATTGTCTTCTTTCTGTTTGTTGTGATGTGGTGCCCATTTTTCATCACCAATGTGATGGCTGTAATTTGCAAGGAGTCATGCAATCAAGAAGTCATTGGAGGACTTCTTAATGTATTTGTTTGGATTGGTTACCTTTCTTCAGCTGTCAACCCACTCGTATATACATTGTTCAATAAAACCTACCGCTCAGCTTTCTCTCGTTACATTCAGTGTCGCTACAAGGAGGAGAAGAAACCTTTCCAGCTGATTTTAGTGAACACTATCCCAGCACTTGCATATAATTCCAGCCAGCTCCAGCTAGCACAGATGAAGAGTTTGAAAAAAGAAGCAAAAATGATGGCTAAAGATTATTCGATGGTCACGATAGGAATACATCATTTGGATGGTACCTCCAAGGGAAGTATCAGCCCTGCAAATGAAAAGGTTAGCGGTGTGTGATGGTTGGCAGCTGCCATGACAACCACCGTGTGTACACTGAAAATTCCACCTGGCTCTGAAAAGCTCTGATAGCTTAGGAAAATCAGCCCTGTTCAAGAGACCCTTCAATAACATCACGTACGCTTCATATTATCGTGTGGATGAAAAGCAGGGTTGAAATGGTATCAAATGTGCAATTTTTTTTCATACAGTACTTTGGCTGTTTTAAGCACAGGCTTTATTAAACTTATTTTTTTAATATTCTAGAGGATATATTTCTTAAAGAAAAAAATGCAATTTCTGGTATTATAACATGGGCTGTGAAGAAACCTACGCATTTCTTTTCTCTTTGCAAATGAAAGCTAAGCTGTCCTTTGATGTCCTTGCAGAGTAGGCTCCAGCGAGTTTGTCTTGCTACAAAGGAATTTTGTTATCATTAACTGAATGAGCACTTTATGGAGTTTTAAATAAAATGATGGTTAATTTACGAATATATATTTAAAATACATTTTAAAGTATGAAAGAAAAATCTATTAAAATCTGTATAGATGAATTCTATGGACATTTTGGTAACAGTGTTTTTATGGCTATATTTTCCTTCTGAATGACCATCCTGAAATGCTACTGGGTTCTGCCATTTTTTCTATAGTTCAAATGAGGAATCTTCAAAAGGTAAATTATACTTGAATGATCCTTTGTGCCCACCACCATTCCTAATCTTTATTTCATGTCCTGTACTTTATTTCCATTGTAAAATTTTCATCTGTTCTGCTTAAAACTTGAAAGTAATTTTTTCAATAGTAATTATTGGGCTTGATTCCCTGCTCCTTCCCACTGGTGTTGACGAGGAAGTGAAGTGAGAGAAGAGTGGAAAATCAGGCACAACGTTGCTAAATAATTTCAGGAATGATTTCACATCCATGCCTCTGTTCACTTTCAACAGAATCTGATTTAATTAATGTGAGTGGAAAATTTGTAAGAGTATATCCTTTAGTAAAAGGTTGCAGCAGATTCTCTCTCACCATTTCTCTTTGGTTGAAAAGGCCATTATGAAGGTGTCATTCTGGTTTTGCTTTAGGACTGGTAGAGCCAAATTTATTACAAAACTGTTACTTGTTCAAAATTGTTTTCCCTAGTTTTGCTGTTTCGATGTTATAGTAGATTGCTCAGGAACGGTAGGTAGCTTGCACTATTAGGACTCAGCCTTAATGAAATATGTATGGGCAAATGGGGCCCACTTGAAAAATAACAGGACTTATAAGCAGCACCATATTTCACCTGCATAGCTCCAAGGGCAGAATACATTACGTAAAGAACATCAAATACATTGCTTGACAGAAATGCCTAGTCATGAAACTGTTTTGGGCACCACAGACAATTTCACCGAAGCCAGTGGGACTCTGCTAGAGAGTAGAAATATAAATGTGGCATCCACCTGCAAAACCTAAATCTGATCATTCCATTAATTTTGCAGCCATAATAATCAGAATCAGTATGTATTCCAGTTTCACATCCTGTCCACTCTGAAAAAAATACTGCCTGCCCAGAAGCCAAACTTCAATGCCTTCATCAGTCTTTCTCTTGAAGTTGTTCCATTTTCACAGACCAATTAAATCTCCTCTAAGACAAAGAAAGAAACAGAGAGCAACTGAACCTGATGCTAGCCTGTCAGCTGGGGGTCTTTGGAAGAGGAAGACTTTTAGCTTAAAATACCAATATGTGGTAGAGGAGGACTAAAAACTCAGCTGGGTATTTGGCTAACTTCCAACAAGCTGCTTTTATTGTCCTCTTGCTAGTGTGATAATTAAATTTTTCAGTTTTATGAGCCATTTCTTTCAATGTGGGTTAGATCAGAGCCACTCTGCACAGGTGTGGTAAACCAACCCATTACTCAGAGAAGCTCTGTCTGTGTGCACATGGTGTCACTGACTCACTCCACAGCCCTCAACCTCCACACCTGGGTCAAAGTGTCTTGCTCTACCCCCACTGCAGTGGTGCCATGCATGCCATCTACTGGCTCATGGCCATTAATGGCTTTCCCCAAAAAACTGGGAATTCAGGATCACCTGATAAACCAAGTGGTATAAATGCTGTGCTCACCAAGGTGGTTTGTGTGGTCTCTCTGGCTTTGGGTATAGCTAATCACCACAACCAAACTGAACAGCTTCAGCAGAAGGAGCAGCGAACTCGCTGCTCCTGCCTCCCTGTGCACATGCTGCTCACATGCAGCACTGTCTGAGGGGTGCCACACAGGCACAGAAAGGATTTCAGGGGAAATGTGCTAAATGCAGCTGAGCATGAGGACCACTGTAATAGCAGGTGGAAGCAGTGACCTTCCACTCCTTCCTGATGAGTTTTACATAGACCCTACATCAGGGAATTTGAGCTAAGGACAATGACCAACTAGTATCACACAGGCCAGACAGGCAAGGGATGAAGCGCTGATGGAGCACAAGGGGTCCAGGGCATCCCATGAAACAAGATATTCAGGTACTTTCTGGTGTCCAGATGTCTCCACTCCACAACTGGAGTGACATTTTTGAGGATTCACCCTTGGGAATGGACAGCCCAGGGATGAAGTAGGCAGTAATAAAACCAAAGATCTTTCTTGAGTAGAGGTCTGAGGCTCAGGATCTGGCACCAAACCACACTGCCTTCATATGATGAATACTGACACAGGATCGAAGGTCTCTAACCTCGCATATGAGGGGAAAGGCAACACAGATGCTTCCACCAGTGGAGGGAATTGCCATGTTTTGCGCAATTTGCGTCCATCTTGATCCAAGTGTCCCTGGCCTTTCAAGAGAAAGAAGCAGACAGAACGGACAGCTTGGGTCCTACTGTCAGTTTGTGCCAGGGAACGGAGCCTGCCTGCATACTGTACGATGTGTATGGATGGCACCCTGTGCTTCTCTGAAGCTCAATTCCTCCCAAAACTCCTGAGCGCCTGGTTGCTGGTCTGCACAGTCTTCTTCACCAGCTTGTGCTTGATAAACTGTTAGTGAGCATTTAACTTTCACTGATTATGCTCTCCAGTTACTGTCTGCGTTTCGCCCACATGGCAGAAGAAATCAGCCTTCCCTGTTTCTCTTTCATTTCACCTTCTGTTCCTCTTTCACAATGTCAAATTGCTCAGGTTGCAAATACTGACAGGGAATGTTTCACTACAGAGAGAGTTTCAATTACTTGTTTGATGTTTCATTAGAAGAAGACTCTGAATAATGATTTTTTTTCCAGCTTATTAAAATAAAACCTATGTTTTGGACCTAAGAGATCTGACAGCATTTCTTTAATTGACAGCTGGAGGTAACATAACACTTATTTTTTGCTTAGAAGCAGGGATATCTGATGCCTGACATTTTAATTCTGTGAATGCTCAGATAGGTCTATTTATCGAGTGATCAGCAGCTTTTGCCTAAGAAGCCTCTCAAAGCCAAGAATGCACAGCAGATAAAGACCAATATCTCCAGCTCTTTGTGGACACCCTTGACAGTTTAGCGAGGCCTGATTCTGCCACCTTGCACCAAAATGTTAGTCGATTTTTGCGTGGTTTGCCTTAGTGAGGATGACAGAGTCAGTGTCTGAATTTGCTCTACCTACCATGCCAGATCAGCGGGAGGTCATTCATCAGTAGATAGCAACTAATAGAGGCATTATACTGCAGACAGATGACAAAGTTCAGCTGTTTCAAAACAGAATTTAGAGCACTGGGCCCAGGCTTGGGATGTACACTACAGTTTAGTATGACTACCCTCAGAGCACTTCCATCTTGCAAAAAAAAAAGTGAGTGTTTTCATTATGCATCAGACTGGAATGGAAACTTTTGTAATTTTCCAGGCAAAAAAAAGAGAAGACATTCACACAGACTAGCTCAGAGGTTAGGGCCTTCCTCCACCTCATAGGAAAAGCATGCCAAGTCAGTTCATCATTATCTGCATCCAAAAAACCCGCTTTGTCTGAGAAAATGTTTTAATCAACAATTTTTCAAGTAGATTGACATTTTATTACTGTTAAGACTGCATCTGAAAAATGTCCAAAGACATGAAGCTCACCATGTATCTCCTAAGCTGGTGTGCATCCTTTATATACTTCAGGGTAAAAAATCCTATGTATCTATCCCATCCAGCAACCATGCACTGTACTTATGTAATTATTGCCAGATGGTGAGATGCATTCTATTTTGAATACCTATATGTTTGCTTATGTAAATATATAGAGAAAAATGTTTGCTGTATTTTGTAATGTTAACGTAAAATGGTGTTCCAATGCTTTATTGTTTTGTCAGATCCCACTGCTAGTAAAGCAGATTAAAATATTTAAATGCCATCAGTTGTTTTATAAACCAGAGGTTTGTCTTAAGTAATTGTTTTGGTTTCATTTAAATTCTCCCATACGTATTCACAGTACGATGTCTGCTGAAGGCTAAAGTAATTTTAAATATCTTGCTGGACAGAGAGAAAGAGCATGTTGCAGAATTTAACTATCTCAGTAAAGTGGTCCAAAATGAGCCATTGCACTCATTCTCTTTTTCTAAGGGCAGCTGTTCTTCTACTGAAAAGGTAAATTCTTTGGATAAGTATATATATTTCATATTTCAGTCTCAGCAACAATGTACTTGCAACAGTAATAAGTCAAATTAATTTCACTAAGAACTCGCACTATAAGACTAAAATTAATAAGCAGCATACATAAATAGCATTGCACAAGTTGCACAGACATAAATAATGCCTGAGTCACAGAACCACAGTGCCATCTATCGGTAATATTTCCTTTCGAAAGGAATATTAAAATGAGAAACCAAAATGGATTTTGTTGCCTTTTTGTTTTCTCCATCTTAAAACCAAAATGAATGTATTCCTCCTACTGACCTTAAAGCATATGTGCCCTTGTTTACAGCTGCAATACATACCAAAGTAGTATGGCTGTTAATAAGAAATCCCCTCAAAACTTAAGATTTCATCAAGCTAAATTTATAATGCATAGAGAAAAGCATACAAAGGCATATTTTTCACAAGTTATCAAATGAAGGGAAACACTGTTTTAGTGACAAACCTGTGAGGCACCATAGGGTGAAATGTGCCAGATAAGGCCCCCGAACTGAAAATCCACTCAGTTTTAGCTCTGTAGTACTAGACTACTGTACGTAGGCTCCAGGGTATCATAATTTCTTATGTTCTTTGGAAAACCTTCCCAGATTTACCTGTTTTGACGTATTTCGCACCGACCATTGGAAGAGAATATATTTAGCTTATACATCTGGTACATCACACCATAAAAGCAAGATATTTGATAAAGAAGGTATTTGGTCTTCAGGTTTATAGTATCATCTTCTGAGGACATGTCTTGAAATACGGCAAAAGGGCTTTTGGAAATTTTGTATAATGCAGTGAAGTTCTTTGATATCACTGCAGCTTTGACATGTGAGACCTGGCAAACTGTCGCAACAATTCAAAGCCTCCTTGATTACGTTATATTATGTTTGATGTAACTTAATCACCACATCATGTTATCTGACCTTGAAAGTAGTTCTAACAATGGTTCTGCAAACCATAATTAATTATGTCCAAACATATTTGACTACACAAAAGCTTAACATTATTCAATCAGATTGAAATTTTCATTTTAGGATAAAGAAAAGCCGACAAACTCAATAGTCTTATTCAAATTCAGTGCATCTGTTTCCATATGTAAATTTACTCATATTCTTAGTGTTTGCTGGACATTAGTTGGGATGTCTAAATGGCTTGGGTTATATCACTGTGTAACCAGTACAAAGCCATGTAAAATAGGTGATATTTATAGGTGGGCTAATATTTTAACTACCAAAATCTTATCAGAATGGACAATTAAAAACTAATGCAAACAAATAATTTTAAGTAATTGTGGAGGAAATTTATAGTTCATTATGAACAGGCCCTGTGATTTTTCAAGTGCTTGACCTGCTTGGGTTTTATCTAAAGTGTGCAAAGTGATATATTTTAAATGTGACTACTTTGCCACCCTGGGTATGAACAGTGTGCAGAGAATCAGACCTGGGATCTTTCCTTACAAGATCTTAATATATAAGCAGAAAAACTTACTTTCTTTCTTCCCCCTTTTTATTTTTTTAAAACAAAACAAAACTGTGTTCACACTGGGGATGCTTGGGAATTATTTTATGCCAGCAGACTTCCTTACTGTCATGTGTCAGAAGATTTGCCTCAAATCAAATTGCCAGTAAAAAGTTAAGGAAAAAAAACGGAAAACCATACATAATGTAAAGGGCATAAACCAACCTGTGGATGTATTCTCTGAAGGGAGTCAGCATATGAGCAACAACACGGTCCCTCTTAACAGGCTCAAGAGCAACTAACCACATGTTAGGACACAAGGTTCTTGCATGGCGAAAGAACCCCTGGGTGATAGGAAACAGGCGAGACAGAATAACCAGTCTTCGCCATGGAGGAAGGGCACCAGTGAGTTCTACAGGGACCTCTGGAAAATAAATATATCAAAAGTGACAGGGCGTATAGTGGAGAACTGATTGCAAAGATCATGTGATAGTCTGTGATGGCTCTGGAAATGGCAGGTGAAATGCAAAGTAGAAAAAGTAAGGTGACTCACTGAGGGGGGGATAAACTCTAGCTTCACACACAATAATATGCTCTAAACCAGCAGTCCACAAACTTTTTAAACAGGGGGCTGGTTCACTGTCCCTCAGACACTGTCGGGGGCCGGATTATAGTTTGGAAAAAAACAATGGGGGAGTCGCCCACCTCGCTGATGCCGCCGCCCCCCTCCCTAGCCCAGCCGTGCAGTCCGGAAAGGGTGGCCAGAAGGGACTGAAGGAACTTTGTCGTGCTGGGGCTCTGGCAATTCGCTTGAGTTGGCTGGACCTCGCAGTCCAGAGCTGCTGACTGAGCTTGCCCAGCAGAGGAGATGCCCGCGCCTCTCGCCCGCCGTGCATCGCGGAGGAGGAGGAGGAGGAGGAGGAGGAGGAGGATGGGGCAGCAGTGGCGCAGTTTGTAGTGGCGGGGGCCGCAGCAGGGGGGGCGGGGAGTTCTGTAAATACCCGCGGGCCGGATTGAGAACCCTGGGGGGCCGTATCCGGCCCGCGGGCGATAGTTTGAGGACCCCTGCTCTAAACTGACCATTACTACATGGCAATGAGAGCTTTGTGTTATGGTACTGTGGAAAAAAATCATCACTGGTAGTTTAAAAGTGTTTGAGGATAACTGTAAATTGTACAGAGAAGGGCAAAAAGGACAATCCAAATTATAGGATGGCTTCCATACAGGTAAATAACTAAACAGATTAGGACTCTTAAAAGACTGGGTGAATTCATTAAGTCAGAGAGGTCTTTAACATAGAGATTGTAGATATTTCTAGCCAGAGAACCAAAGGGATCTCAGACTGCTAGATATTAGCAGGTGCTCTCTGGAGCTGCTTGCCAAATGCTTGTGCTCTTCCTTCTACCAGTTAGTGCTACATCTCATCTTCAAAACAGGGTGTTGGGCTGAACGGACCTTTGGTCTGCACGACTACTGATGCTCTTCTGTTAGATTTCAGACAAAAAAAGTGATCGGTGTATGAATTTAACTAGGCAATTCCCCATTTGTTCTGTTCCTGCTCATCCATAAATAATCCTGCAAGTTCATTTGCAATTGACCTGAAAAATCTCAAAGAGTTAATTTCTTAGGTCACAATTCACTGACAATACAAATATTAGCATTTTGTGAGTTCATTGTTATTCTTCCTGTTATATGATAACTATTCTGTAGCAACAGAAAAGATTGCTAGCCTGAAAATCCTTAAACACTTCTTCACTGCTCTCAGGAACCCATTAATAAAAGTTATGCTCATGCAACCACAGAACTGCTGCAGGAAATGGAAGCAACAAAAGCACTGGTTAAAATGATGGTTGGTGAGTTTCCAAGCAAATTTACAGCATGCCTTTTTTGTAAAGTCTCTGCTGCTGAACAATTTGAACTGACAAACATGCTTGGGTGATCCCCACATCTTTGCAGAAAAAGCAAAAGGTGTGCAAGTTGAAAAACTCATTTTTCTTTGAGTCATTTAGGCTGGGAACTGCTAGGGGTCTGTCGGTTAAGTGCCCAGGTCTAAGCCAGTTGACCCAGCTCCTAAAGGCAATGAAGAAAGAGAGGCAGCCTAAAATGAGTATTTAAGGCAAGCGGAAAGAATCACCCCTTGGAATTGCCTCCTGGAGAAAATCCCAGCCTTCAAATCCCACAAGTATAAAATAGCTTAATTCACAATTAACAGCAGCTATAGTGTAGCCACATAACATTGCTTTTCAAGACTAAATACTCAGGGCTGATGGGGCTAAGGCTAAGCCTGGAGATACAGTATAGGAGATAAAGTTCTCTCTCTAAGAGGACTATTAACAGTCACATTTGGGGTCCTTGAGGTCTCTTGAGCAACAATCACCTGGGAAAAGGTAAAAAGATTGAACTGTGCCATCTTCTTATCTGCCCAAGAAGCAGAGAAGCACATTGTGCCATTTTAAGACAGGTTTCATCTTACAGACTTACACCTAAGGGGAATAAGAGCAAAGAGAAACATGCAAAAAAGGATTACTTCAGTCACTGTCAGACTACATTCATATTTATTTATCCTCACAATTCTTTGGAGGAAAGGCAACTACTGCTGGGACCTATTTGCTGATGGACAACTGAGGTACAGTGAGATTAAATCAGCAAAAGAAGCCACTCAGTAAGCCAGAAGCAGAACCTAGAATTTAAAAAACATTGATGAGTATTTTCTCCCTGTAAGCCTTTAATTTACCATGCTGATGGGACAGAGATTTCCAGAGGAGATCTGGGAATCTGCAGTTCTTATTGACACATGAAGAAAATATTCCTAACAATATAGTTGGGATTTGCATGTTTGAAATTAGTCAGGTCTACTTACTTTAAATTTGAGGAACCAGAAAAACTGGGAAGCAAAAGTACTTTATCAAGGCACTTTCTGAGCTGAATTACAGCAGCTATTAGAGCCAGAATGACCCAAAGAAAGACAGATTACCCCAAAGCTCCTCTTTGATATCTCCCATGAAAAAGAAATGGTAGTCATTTGGGAAGCAGCACAGAGGAGCCTGAAAATTAATCCAAGGCAAGATATCTGCTTCAGAAACTGGCCTGTGAAAGAGATGGAACTATTCAGGGTCAGATGAAGGTGGAAAATCTCAGGATTTAGAAGCAGACTTGTCCAACAGATACTCCACCAAAGTATTTCAAATTGCTGCACATAACTATGCATAAGGTCATGGATGAAGCCTCCACATGAACAATACTCATCATGGCCAGACTCAGGATATCTGTGTCTCAGTTCTTCACATCTGAAGTGTAGAAAATAGATTTTTTTTCTTCTTTTTGTCTTGTAGACAGTGAACTCTTCAAGTTAGAAAGTTTGCTTCAGTAGGTTTTTGTACAGTGCTTTGGCATTGTGGACCCGGTCACTATCAATGGCAACAAGCTCTTTCCTTTTTTGTCAGTGACCTATACTATCTATAGTGTAGAATAGCAGCTCCCTTCCTTACTGCAATTTAGACTTTTTTCTAAACTCCAAAATAGGTTTCTGAACTGAAGCCTCTTCTTTTCACAAAGACCTATTATCCTTCCCTCTTTATCTCTTTTACTGCAGGGAATACAATAATCTTTTTTTTTTCTTTGCTATTGATATCACATTGCACTCCATCTCACCATCCAGGTCATTAATAAAGACACTAAACAGTCTTGTCCCTCGTATTGATCCCTGAGGGGTGTCACTCTGCCAGCTGGACTCTGTTCTGCTGATCAATAGCCTCTGAGTCCAGCAATCCAGTCGATTTTCCACCCACCTTACTGTCCACTAATCAAGCCCGTATTTTGCCAATCTCGCTAAAAGGAGAGATGGAGACTAACGAAGTTGTTGCAAAGCCCTTGCTAAATCCAAGGTATACAAATTCCACTGTTCTTGCTTTGTCCATTGAGGCAGACTTCTCGTCAGAAGGCAATTAGATTGGTCAGGTATGTTGTGCTCCTGGTAAATCCATGTTGGCTATTCCCAATTACCTTCTTGTTCTTTGTGTACCTGGAAACAGCTTCCAGGAGGGCTTGTTCCATGATGTTTCCAGGCATGGTGTTAAAGATGATCTGCCTTTGGTTTGTCTGACCCTCCTTCATACCTTCTTGAAGGTGGGCATCACAATTACCTATTCCCAAACATCAATAAAACCTTCTGGATATTCCTGACCTTTTAAACATGATAGCAAATGGCCTTGCAATGACATTGGGTAGTTCTCTCAGCATCATCTAAGGCATCCCATTTGGTCCCATAGATTTGTGTATGTGCACATGAGTTAAGTGCTCCCAAATATTGTCCTCTGCTCTGGTTAATACCTGACAGGCCAACTTTATTGGTGAAAACTGAGGCAAAAAAACAGCTACTGAGTGCTTCATTCTTTTCCATGTTCCTATTAGTAACTTCCCTGCTCCACTGAGCAGTGGGGTCACATTCTCCTTAGCCTTCCTTTTGCTTTCAATGTGCTTTCTTGTTGCCCTTCACATCACTTCTAGTTTCAGTGCCAGCTGAGTTTTGGCTTTCCTAACTCCATCCTTGCATGCTTTAGAGATGTTTCTACGTTCTCCCCAGGTAGCCCATAGCTGCTTCCCCTTTTTGTTGGCTTCCTTTTTGCATTTGGTGCAGTTAGGCGTCTTTTCACCTGTGCTGGCCCATGTTTATTCTTCTGCAAAGTGAATGGACTCTTCTTATGCTTTCAGGAGGTTGTCCTTGAAATCAACCAGCTCTCCTGGGGTCTCCTTTGCCTGCCAGGGCAGTCTCCCATTGGATCCTGCCAATAACCACTATTTGCTCTCCTGAAGCTCAGGGTTGTGACTCCATTTGTTTTGGTCACTTTCAGATGCGAATTATAACTAAGTGATCTTATGTATTAGTGAGTTAAAATTTGTTCCATTCAAGGTTTATTCTTTTCTAATTTTAGTTACTCAGCCTGAATGAAATTAAATGAGGACATTCAGAAGACCACTATCTTTTGTTAAAATTCAGATCAATCGAGCTTTTTTTTGCTATTTCTCTTAGGGCAATGTGAGTATCTACTTCTACTTTTTAATCCTAGATGATGTTTGGAATCTTCTGACTCTTTCATGGCCTGTACTTCCCAAAGGAACCAGACATATTATTGAATAAATATTCTTCCTGCGGGGAATTTTGTCAGCTGTTCCAAGAGCCATCTAGGCATGTTACCATACTCAATCTTTGACAGCAATAAAATACTGCCTTTTCCTCAGCATTTTGAAAAGCCATGCTTTTCAAAATAATATTTTAAATAAACAGCAGAAGCAACCTCATGTATTGTAATTTGGCATGACTCTTTGTCTTACATCATTATCAGTAGCAGATTTAAATAGGAGTTTATGATACACAACTTCAAGCTTTTTTCTGCTATTTTGATCCTAAATTTGACAAATGACTTCAAGTCTGTGGCCTGAACTGCACCCTAAAACCAGGAAAGGAAGTCTACTGTACTTGTATTACTTCAAGGCTTATGTAGGGATCAAGAAATCCTAGGAATGCCAGCTGGTGTTGCTGATATTAACTTATTCCCTCAGATGTGAAGAAAAGTCTGTCTCCCAGGGAAAGACAACCATAAGCCTAAACAAATAGCATTTATGTCTCCATCTCCCCTTGGGGCTCCCATTAGTAAGGCAAGCCTTAATGTTCTACTCCATTATTTATTGGCTGAAATGGAATTTAAATTTGTCCTTCGGTGTTCTCTAAGTCAGATCTTAACTATTACATTCCTGTCAGCCAATACCTTTCTTTGGCTGCAATTATACCTCACACATTACTTGGATACTTGCATTCAAAATATCAGCTTCAAAGGCTTCGTAAATGCAATATGAGGGATTTAAAACTGTATGTGGAAAAATTTCTTAAACAAGTAGATTCTTTGCAAGTTCAAAATGAATCTGTACTAGAAAGAAATAGAAAACAAAAGACATAATATAAATACTTGCAGCCAATTTAGTATAAAAAAGCAAGACTCCTTCATTCTTAATTGTAAAGCATTAAGAGGAAAATACTTTCTGTCAGAATTATCAGACACCTATACCTCACTGGATTTAGTATCAGTTGTAATGTGTGCTTAATATTGCATTTTTCTGAAACAATAAGAAAGTATTACTTATATTTCTTACTCACATCACTGTAATAAAAGAAGCTTGGTTAGTTTTTTCCTGGAAAAGTTTTCAGTGCTTTGGCTGCTTCAGAGACAAAGGATTTTCTTCTTTTTTAAAAAACTAACATTTTCTAATTTCTTATCACAAATGGCTTATTTCTGCAACTGCAAATCTTCTGCATATGTATTTCCCACAGCCTCTCTGCAAAGAGAATTCCTGAACATGCCCAACCTCATAGTAGTTCAGAGTATTGAGGCCATTCCAGTGCTGCAGAAACATGAATACAAGAGAAGCAAGGGAAGCTATATTGATCATCTAAATGACAAAAGACAACTGATGATCTAGAAATCATCTCTGGCCACAGAACAGATTGTGTAACTTGACAAAGACAAATTCACAAAGCTGCGGAGGGAAACTTCTCCATTCGCTAATTTGTAAAAATCAAATTAAGTTCTTATGACAGACTGGATTTTTTTTCCCATAGAATTAGAAAACTTATCAAGAACACAAAAAGAGGAGACAGCTAGCATCAGCACCACTGTCACTGGCATTATATTGTAAGCAAGACCAAAGGACAATGCTGTTTCCCAAGAAGACCTATGGACTCAAATGACACACTACTGAGTGTCTAACAAACAAAAAGAAAATAATGAAAGCAAGAAAAGGAGCAAATATGAAAAAAATGTAAATGTTAAAATAAGTGAGGGTGTATAGTCTGCAGCCTCTGTTATAGGTTTTGTTGGTTAAGAAGCACCTTGGGCAACTTGAGGAAAAATTTGCACCCAGGTGAAACATTGACAGTATGGAAGGAAAGAAAAGAAAAGAAACTTTGGAAGATCCGACTTCCATCTAGGACAAAATTAAGATTGATGGATGTGGTAAAGAAGGGGAAATAGAAAAATAAATCAGTAACAATGAAGTGGCAGCAAATTCTCCTTCTTCCTGTGTAAAGTTCCTCCCTTGAAAAGCTAAAGACTTGAAGCAGATTGTGTCAATATGGTTAGCAAGAAATATGCTGATGGATAATACTGTTACCAGCCATATTTGTTGCTTGGAAATGATCGATAGCATAGTATAAGACAGTTTAAGACAATTCAGAGAAATCTGACATTAAAATCATAAATTACTAAATGATGAACAGTTACTATAAAGAACATTGGAAAAGTTCTTTACAGAAAAGAACAACATACAAATAACCTCCTGGCAAAGCAGACTGTGAAGCATGAATTCAGGGCTCTGAATAACCAAAGTGAAGATGAGATTACACACATCACACACAAAAAGTTGAGAAAAAATGACTGAAAAGCACTAGGAGGTGGAACCCACAGCTGTTAGGTACAAGAGGCTAGTAACTACCATCCTTAATTCAGACTACTACAACAAAAGCATTGGAAAAGCATACACCCAAATGCATGGCTGAGGGAAGAACTTTACTTACCAAAAAGAAAATGGGAAAGGAAGAATTTGGTACTATAAGTTTAAGACATACAGGTTGCTTGCCTACAACATGAAATGTTCTTGCAGGAAGCTTTTTGACAAATGCATTTAAGTGTGTTGAAGTTAAAGGGATGTTTCCCTAAGTGCAGAAAGGATGGTGAGAATATGGTGAAAAGGCAAAAACCCTTCTGACAGAATACAAAGCCATTCTTACAGATGACCCAAGAAATGCTAGGTAGATATGGTAAAATCATATCTCACCACTGGATTAGATCAGTGGTAAAATGATTGAAAAGTACTGTCTGTGTATGGAGGACATATAGAAAGTATGTTGGAGAATTATTTGTTGCAACTGGAATACAACGATAACATAATATGTAAGGCAGGAGTACATAAGTCAAGAGATTTTCCAAAGAGAGTACCTGTTATTCTTTTCTTTTAATATCCTTGTATCTATTGGTTGCCCTGCTGCACCATATAAGGAGTAGTCATTTAATGATGAAGTATAGGAAGCCCATTTCACATCTGTTTTCTTATAAATAATCTGAAATGATATGCAGAATGATACCAAAATGGATTCACTGGTGACAGCTGCAGACATCATCTCAAAGGATACAGAAAAGGTATTAAGGTTAACTAAATGTGCGTAACCAGAGATACTAGAATGATCTATACTACAGCACAGAAGAGACTGCACCAGATTGGCTCCCTCTACCTAGCACTGTCCTCAACTCTACCCTCCTGTGTTTTCCACTTCACACATTCTTATACCCAATACACACTGAGCTGTGGGCCATGAAAACAGCTCTCCGGAGGGCTGCGACACAGCTCTCATGTTATTTAGCTATGCATTTATTTCAGTCATTTTTGACGGAAAAGACACACAAAATAATGCTTATATCTTGACGCCTTGGAGGCATGGAAAGGCCAGGCAAACTCATCAGCAGGCTGCCAGCTGGATCCTTCTGAATATGTCACTCTGAACTGGGAACAAATAGGACAGAGGTAATCTACGGGACTTGGACGGGAAGACCTGGAACACATCAAAATCTGTATCTGGAGCAGTGCTGAGGTAGGCAGGTTTTATACTGAAAAGAGAAATAGCGAAAAACAATTGCAGATACCATGGAAAATGAGATGTGTGTAAGGACAGCTATGTATACAAGAGAGAAAACAGACTCACTAAAGATTACATCAAATAACAAACTGAGCAATATCTTGCTAGTGAGAGTAGGACATTAAGAGAGGTAAAAAATGCACACAGACAGATGGAAGGAACAACCTGAAGAGTGCTTGAGAAATACTAGAAACACATGGAGAAACACAATTTTAATTTATTAATGGCAAATTAAACCTGTCTTGCAAAAGAAAGTTTAAACAGCTCAGAGAGACCATTTGTACCAACTACAGGTAGAGGTAGAGAGAGGTAGAGAGGCAGGATAGGAAAGCTGCTCTGGAAGACAGAATGGATGGTCCAGGTCCAAGGTCCAGCAGCCACAGCCCAAATCTGCTTGGGAGGCAAAGTTGTTGGTACTGAGCCTTGATAGAATAGCGACTGAAAATAGAAACAAGTTATTGTCACATCTGCAAAATAACAGATGATTGCAAAACATTATGGGCAAAAATAGTTACTGCTAATGCAGTACATGGTACAAGACTCAAAAGAGGGAGAGAGCTTTGCTGAGAACACTTTTTTGGCAACTGATGGACATGTTTCAAGGGCAGAGTCCTGCACCTGGGCCACGGAACCAGCAATATCAATATAAGCTGGAAGAGGACACACTAGAGAGTAGCCCTGTGGAAAAAGACTTGGGGGTACTAGTAGATGAAAAGCTGGGCATGAGCCACCAATGCGCAATGGCAGCCCAGAAGGCCAATTGCGTCCTGGGCTGCATCAAAAGAAGTGTAGCCAGAAGATCGAGAGAGGTGATTCTGCCCCTCTGCCCTGGTGAGACCTCACCTGGAGTACAGCGTCCAGTTCTGGAGTCTCCAGCACAAGAAGGACATGGACCTGTTGGAGCGTGTCCAGAGGAGAGCCATGCAAATGATCAGAGGGCTGAACACCTCTCCTATGAAGACAGGCTGAGAGAGTTGGGGCTGTTCAGCCCGGAGAAGAGAAGGCTCCCGGGGGGACCTTATAGTGACCTTCCAGTACCTGAAGGGGGCTGACAGGAAGGCAGGGGAAGGTCTATTTAAAAGGGTTTGTAGTGATAGGACAAGGAGTAATGGTTTTAAGCTAGGAAAATATAGATTTAGGTTGGATATTAGAAAAAAGTTCTTTAACATGAGGGTCACAGAGCACTGGAATGGGCTGCCCAGAGTGGTGGTGGAGGCCCCATTCCTGGAGTCATTCAAGGTCAGACTTGATGGGGCTCTGAGCAACCTGACCTAGGTAGAGATATCCCTACTCGAGTAGGGAGGTTGGACCAGATGACCTCTAGAGGTCTTTTCCAGTATAGAACATTCTATGATTCTATAAAGGAAACACATGACGAAAATTAATTTCACTCAATTCCTACTCTAGGAATGCAAAAGTACCGAAGGAAGATTAAATATTACTATATAAACTTACAATACTCTGTACTAAGAACCTCAGTTCCCATTTACTTTGCTCCTGTAAGCTAGCTCTAATGAAAACAGAGTTTTCTATCCTAAATATTAATCACTGTTACCAGATTTAAACTTACAGTATTATTGATAAGCTTAGTGTGAGATGTTGGCCCACCAGCTGTGTTAGGTCAAGCGGTAGGAGATAAACCCTCTGTGTCAAGCACCTAACAGGGGTACAGTCTGTGCATTGAGTACATAACAGGGCACATGCTCTACATTTTGCTGCTTAAAGGGATGTGTCTGTTTTCAATCACATAAGCTGACAGAAAACTTGGGACCAGGATCCTGGTTTCTTATCTTCTCGTTGTAGCAGAAAGCAGACGTTGCACTTGCATTGTATGGAACAATGAGCAACCCTTGTTTGGCTAAGAGTGAACTTCTGCACCTGAATTACAAGCACACAGAAGGTTTGTGAATTACAACATATGCAAGAGCAATGCGCAGGTTGCCACATACTTTCAAGCTCCAATATGCATGCTGTAGTTGAAAGCCACAAAGTGAGATTTGAAGGACAGGTTGTTGGATGGTTTCAGCCAACATCCTATTGACCTGAATGGAATTTATACAAGCCAAAGACCCGGACGCTACCTTAGTGTTGAGGCACTCCAGAAAGATCAATATGGGCTATAAATTATTAGAAGTCATTTTTAATTCACCTACTTTACACTAATAATCAATTTATCATCAGTGTAGGACGAGATTTAGAGCAATGTTTATGCCATTAAAATAAATATCCATTAGCTATACGGTATATGTCACAAGTGCATTTGCTTCTTGTGGAATTCCTCCAGAACACTGGATCTATATACAGTATAATACAATTATATTTAACTGGTAATGCTCTATTGAATTGCACAGGGGGAAATAGCTTACAACATTAAAAACTTCTACAGTAACTTCTGTAGTCAAGATGGGCTTCAATTATATACAAGTCAGTATATTAAAAAGTTTTTTAGGGCTGTAAAATGTATCATTGTTAGTTTGCACTTCTTTCATTTTTTTTCATCAAAGGAGATTTATAATGTGTAAGCAATACAGTAAAGGCTTTCTTCCACTAAAGAAACTCAGAAATAAGCAGATTCACAAGATTAGTTTTCTAGAAGGAAAATTCTAATTATGCATTTGAAGAAGTTTGCTTCTTCCTTTCCAGTAGTGCTACAGTTCAGAAAAATGTTGGTTGTAAATGTGACTAGGAGCAGGGAATTCCTGCATCACTACGCAGTACAGACCCAGGTGGTAAACAACAGTAAAGTTTTTGTTAATTTATGTAGAATCTCTAATTTAAGCTCTTCATATGAAAAGGACATACTGCTGTACCACTGAGGTTTTTGGTCACAGTAATGAGATCAGCAGATACTTCACCAATGTTTAGCCATAGACACATAAACCTCAGAAAATTTTCTGACCTAGGTGACTATAAACACAAGGACTGAGAAGACTGAGAACATTAACACAAACCTGGCCTTTAATCTGCAGTGTGTAATTTCTCTCCTGGTAAGAAAAAGTACAGTATTTCCAGTGGCAGGTGAAAGGGATGAGTCAAGCACTCTGAAATCAGTAAATTTTGATCACTGATATTTTGTGTTAAAGAGTAAATGTATTTTGCATCAAGATGGGAACATTTTTCCTTATCTTTTCAGTTGATCCACCTTCAATAAACCTTGATCATATTTATCTAATAGATATTTGGGGAGGTAAAATGATCAGTACTTCTGTCCTCTTTAGTTGCCTGATTTTAGTGTGAGCCTTCATGCTTCAACGTGGTTCAGGGTGACACCATGAGTCGGCATCTGCTCACAGCATATTGGAATGTACAGACACAAGTATAGCCTGCAAAACCGTGAAGTAATCCTTCCCTTCAGCTCAGCACTAATAAAGCCTCAGCAGGAATACCAGGTACAAATTTGGACATTACACTCCAGGAAGACAGGAGCCAGTTGAGAGAAATGTGAGGAGAGAAACATGACCAGAGTCTAAAGAACATGAGATGTGATAAAGCTTGAAAGAATTAGGCTAGAGAGGAGACAACTGAGATGGAACATGATAATAGCCTTCAAACACATGAAAGGCTGTTTCAGAAGAATAAGGAAATAACCTGTTCTCAACAAAAATGATGGATAGGACAAAAAGAAATGTGCTAAATTGCAACAATTAAGATTCAGGATAGATACTGTGAAAGCCTTCTCAACAGCAAGGATAGGAAAGCTCTATGAAAGATCACCTAGAGGATGGTAGACTCTCCACTGTGAGAATTATTACAGAACAGCGTAGATACAAGTCTTTCTAGAACTACTTAAGTGTAAATTATCTTTTTGGGACTGGGATGATGTCCTGCAGCCCATTTCATCTTTACATTTCTATGAATAGAACTCCTGCATGCAATCATTTGCGGTGCAAATTGTTAAACTTCAGGAATTGAAATAATCTCCTCTATGCCTCCCTCTGCCAGAGCTGGTGCAGAAATAAGTAGGAGTACACTTCTTATCAACATCCTCTTTTGCCCCATGTTTGATGTTACTAGAGATGACAGGTCTATTTGCCTATTTGAAGCATTTCTTAAAGAACAAAAATGGGAATAACCAACCTTAGCTAGGTCAATAGAAAGCAAATGAACAGGAAAGCAAATATCACTTCACCTTAAAATCCTATTGTAGATCACAAAGCAAAACAACTCCAAATGAACTCAAGAAAGAAGAAAATACATCAAGCACAAAGGTTTTAGGTGAGTAGAAAAGAATGGAAGTTGCATCATCCACTTCTGGTTTTAGATATGTGAACTTTTTAGCTATGTGTATATGTATGTGTGTTTGCCAGCTTTAACACTGAAAAAAATTGTCATGATTAGACCTTATTTCCTAAGGCTGGACAGTATTATTTACTAGGATCTGTAATGTGCATGAGATTCAATCACTGTCATGCTCCTGGACCCAGTGGGCTCAAGGGTATTCATTAAACAGTCTGTTCTAATGGAATTTAACCTTCAATCCTGTTATTTAGTAAAACTTCCCATTTCAAATCTTTTTAATTCTCTACTTAATTACAATATTCTCAACATTGTGCACTAAATGATTTTTTTCTCTGTAGCCTTCTGCTGAGTGGCTCAGATAGTTGGATACTGTGGTGAGCTATTTGAACTTAAATGCAGCCACTCACATGGAGAGGCACCTAGTAAACAGATTTAAACAACTGTGCATGAAACCTTCAAAAGTGAACACATGATTGAAAGAACTTACTTTAAAATTTCCCATTAAAGCTTGAGTAAAATTTGTTTCCAACAGCTATGAGGGAGGAAATTGTAGGCTTAACACAGGAGAAGGTTAGGGTTATGATCCACTGTTACTGAGGATAGGAAGGAGTAGAAGAAATTCCCTGTCCCGTCCTAAAGTTATGTCTCTGTAAATCTCCATCTGTTACACCCTTGACAAGTCTCATAATAATAATAATTTATTCTTTCTCTCCTTGGTAAGTTGCATTGATGCCAAGAGTGAGATAACATCTCCAGAGCAAGTTCCTGCTGAGCAATCCTCCTTTTGGAGAAGACTTTGCCTTTTCGCTAATGTATAAAGTATCTCAGGGTTTGTCCCTCATTTATTAAATTCATTAGAGATCATCATGACTGTCGAATTTATTTTCAGCAGGACACTCTCTTGTCAGTAATTCCCCATCCACTGTTCTTCAAAGAAACAGTTTCCTTTGATCTGTATTGTAACTGAATCCCCACAACTTAAAAATAAACCTGTTGCAGCTCACTCCTCCACTGCTGATAGCTGCATTTCCGTTAAAAAAATACCTCAAACTATATTTCACAAGCATACGAGTCTTTCCTGACACCTTTTTGCATTACTTTCCTGCTTCATAGTACTTTTCTTCAATTTTCTAAATACAGATTTGAAAACAATTAATCTTGGTCTATGGTTCTATTCCAGATTCTTCAGCATGATAATACATCTAGAAAATAGAAAACATCTAAATATTACAGGAACTGTGATGAAAAAAATAAGAACAGTTGGATAAAAATAGATCTCATTATTATCTAATCAAATTCACAGCCGCAATGTCATACCCATCAAATTCAAGAAACAGCATCATTAGAGGAATGTGAAAAACCTAGCCAATAGGATGCCTTCACAAGATCTAGGAAATACTGAAGGGCTATTGAAGGGATGAGCAAAAAGTAGAACAGAGAAGGAAAAGAAGCAGAGGACCCAGAAAGATAAATCCATAACATAATACAAAATAAATCTAGGAACTTTTGACTTACCAGACTGTAATTCTATCAATGGACTCAAGTAACTGCAGAATACTTGATAGCAAAATCTGGTAATTCACAATTATTTATTCTCTTAATATACTTATGGAAAAGACATTTAAATTTAGTGCTGCTCTTCTTGAAAAGGAAAGTGAAGCTTTTTCCATCATATTTCAGAAAAGCTTCAGGACTGAAATGGAATACATTTCAAATGGAAAGATCAAAGTTATCTCGTTTCATCCCAGAACACGCAAAGTTAAAGAAATTAATTATTTTATTCTGGAAGTGTTCTGATCCTGATTTCTTATACATAGGAAGCTTGACTTTTTGCCAAGATGCATGAAAAAGTATTCAGTTTCATTGAGTCATAACTGCCCAGTTATGTATAATCTTTGCTTACTGCTCCTGAACAAGGACAATTTTGATGTCATTATTTTCTTTCTGGTTTTCAGCAAGTCAAGAATCCCTTGTTTCAGCAGACATCATTACAGGTTGCTTTTCTCTCCAAATACATTTTCAAGTGGATCTTATTTAATTTTAATAAAAGACAACAGAAAACCAAACAAAGAAGCAAACACTCCAAAACCAACAACAACTTTCCCCCAGCAGTACAACTAGGTTGTGTTGTTTACCCTCCTGTTAAAAAAAGGCTTCATCTAGCCTGCTTATGAATATTGACTGCTGGACAGATCACCATAGGCATAAAACAGGGCACAGGGAAACAAAATGAGAAGGACAAAGAGTGTGTATACGCTCTTTGTGTGTGTAGACAGAGACAAAAAAGAAAAAGCTCTATATTTGGGTTTATGTATCCTTTGCAACATTTCAGAGGTTGTCAGCAGTCCCCAAGAAAGCTTCTGCTCATATGCTTTCTTGATTAAGGCAATAAATATTGAAGTAATCTCATATTCGTAAGTAATTTACTAAATGAAAAAAATGCAGCTGTTTTTAGAATTACTTTAGCTAAATAATCCTGGAATACTTAGGATGGGTCAAGTCTTTGGATTGGTCAATGCTTTATTTCAGCTTTCTGAAACATCTGTAATATATTTTAAGTATCCAGACCTACTATTGCATGATTAACAGCATGAAATTTTATTTTCAGAACAGTCCACTAGGAATTACTTTTTTTTTTTTTTAAGCCTTAGAATGGTTTACAGGTAACAATGTTGCTAGCATATTTAAATAGTTGATAGGACCTGTAATTGAATCAATCTGTTTTGTCTCTCCACCCTCCATTTTTAAGCTTTCTAAGCTTTTTTTTTTTTCAGGAAACTCTCACTTAGTCATTTAAAGCAATGTGAAGGACTATAAATCACACAATTATTCCTTAAACTGATATAATTCCATACTCCTCCATAGAGAATGACATGTATACTTTTGTAAGATATGGTCTCTAAATTACATCTTTATGCTCTTCAGTGATGTAACATTTACTTGAATTTTAAGTGTTTTTAATTATTTCCTATTGCTATACTGCTTTTTGCCATACAAACGTCAGCTAATAAACCTTACTTATCCAAAAAGTGAAAATATATTCTGAATTTTCAGCTAGATGGAAACGCGGCCTATATTAAATGATGGAAGTTACTACTTCCAAATTACAAGATTAAGAAAAGGAGCTCAAGTCACAGCTAGGATAAGAATTTTAGGAATTAAGACCAAAATATACATAGACAAATGCTCAACTAATGCATTTGTCTGATTTTGATACAGCAGTAACAGTTTATACAAGAGGTGTCACTGGTTGGTAAATTAACAAAGTACAAGCAATTCAGATTGCATCCAAATAATAACTGTAATTAATGAAAGGAGGGGTTTTATTTGGTTTTGGTTGCTTGGGTTTGGTTCTTTTTCCTTAGTTTTCTTTTAATCTGCAATTTGGCAGGCCAAATTATTCTTCAAGTACAGAAACATACACGAGGACACTCAGGTCAGGAAGCGGTTTGAAGGGTTTGGTGGTTCTATTCAGGTTTAGGGGTTTAAACGCCCTTGCCACAGGCAGGACTGGTGCACCCCAAGGGGTCATCTCATCTTGAGAGAGAGATGATCTGATCCAGAGCTGGGAATGCTCCCAAATTCACTACTTGGATGCAATCTGAATTACAGGGATTCCTGCCATTATTCACAGTGGTGGTGTTTTCACTGTTTTATTTCTACATTCAATGCCCTAAGTTCAAAGTTTCTCTTTGACTGTATATTTAAATTGACTTTGAAAATGTAGTTGGTGAAATGCAGCTAGAGTAGAAAAGAATCCTCTGGGCTTAGCCAAAACAACCCACAAGAATTCTACCCTTAATTTGGAAAGGAAAAATCAATCCCCATTGCTCAACAGGCTTAGAAATCATAGCAAATCATTTGGGGATTATAGCCTTAAATTTATATTTGAATATGAGGCTCCTCCACAAGGCAAGTGACCAGGGTTTACAAATTGTGTTAAGAATGTTTCTAATAAACACAGTCTATATTTTCTTATCATGAAACAATCTGACTATAAATCATTGAAGACTAGTAAGCAGTTGGAGTCCAATAATAATGTAGTTACAATCAAATTAACTAACTGTGGGGTTTTGTTCTTTAAAGCTTCTGTTACTGAATTCAGTAGTGTCACTCTATTAACAAAGAAGCGGTCTACTCTCTTGCCATATGAAATACAATATATTCATAGAATCGTAGAATCATTAAGGTTGGAAAAGACCTCTAAGATCATCAAGTCCAACCATTGACCCAACACTACCATGACCACTAGACCATGTCCTGAAGTGCCATGTCTACACATTTTTTGATGGCCTCCAGGGATGGTGACTCCACTACTGCTCTGGGCAGCCTGTTCCAATGCTTGACCACTCTTTTAGTAAAGAATGTTTTCCTAATATCCAATTTGAAGCTCCCTGGTGCAACTTAAGCCCATTTCCTCTGGTCCTATCGCTAGTTACTTGAGAGAAAAGACCAACCCCCACCTCTCTACAACCTTCTTTCAGGTAGTTGTAGGAGCAATAAGGTCTCCCCTCAGCCTCCTCTTCTCCAAACTAAGCAATACCAGTTTCCTTAGCCGCTCCTCATAAGTCATGTTCTCTAGACTCCTCACCAGTTTTGTTGCTCTTCTCTGGACCTGTTCCAGCACCTCAATGTCCTTCTTATATGGTGGTGCCCAAAACTGAACACAGTACTCAAGCTGCAGCCTCACCAGTGCTAATTACAGGGGCACCTCCCTACTCCTGCTGGACACGCTATTGCTGATACATTCCCGTTTATTGGGAATAAATCCTGAAGGATTGCACAGGGAAAGAAAATAACTATCCACTTCTGCTTTCCATCACCTCCGCATGATAGCTGTTTGTGTATGCAAGAAACCTGATGGAGACATGCAGCCAGTAAAGAAGGAGGGAGAAGAAACTGCAGCACATATCAGCTGGGTTTTGGTAGAAGAGATATTGATGGGCATTCCCATCCAATGTCTTTCAGTGGTTTGCACTATTGAGTAGAGATAATTCATGCTAGAGTTGTCATTTGAAGCCTAGTAGGTCTGATTTATCCTTTAACAATATCTGCACTCAAAACCTATGTTCCTGATTCATTCCATTGGGCTGTTTTCACAACTGCTTTCTTGTGATGCTTTTGAAAAATTAGGAGCTTTTGTTTGTCAAGTAAAATCTCTTCATTTGCCATATAGTCCTATTGCCTTTCCTGTACATGCTCTCTCTTGTACTAATTCTCACATGGAAGCCGTGACACTAGCATTGATGATAATGACATTGGCAATACGCATGGAGAATTAAGCTAGAATGTGCTCCACACTGGCTAGCATTAGTACTGGCATCTTGGTTATTCCTCTCCAAAGGAAGTAGAGAAAAAGACCTTCCCTTCTGTCTCCTTAATTAGCTTTCTCTTTTCTACTGTAAGTAAACGCAGCATATATCAAAAATAAAATAGCTAAAGTGAAAGTGAGGTTCACCTGCAATTCAGTTAGTGATGCTGAAGGCTAAAATAAGTGAACAGCAAGAACAAATAATAAACAACAGATCCCTTTAAAAGGCATATATTATATTTTCTAGTGGCATTTTTCAAAGTAGTCCTGTTATTTTTCACGGTATTTTAAAACCCCGAAATAGTTGCAAAACAGTAAAAAACATTATGAATTCCAAGGAGGTCTTGAATTTAGGAATCAGTAAGTTTGTATTATACAATATTTTACCAAATATCAACTGTGAACAACAAATATCAAACAAGCCATGGTATTGAGGGATTTGTAATGAATGTAGACAAAGAAAACCACTAATAATTTCCTACATTTGTATTTCTTTTAAAAGGCAATATAGAAGTATTTATCTCAATTTCCACTACCTCCAATTCAGACACACTCATACACAAACAAATCTTAACCAGTCACTTCAGGGAGATGATACTGAATAGACTGCACTGGAAAACTTGACAGACAATAGATACAAAGGCAAGTGCTTAAAAAGCCAAAACAATGGGTCAAGTCTAATCTTTACCTGTGTGAATTAGGGTTTCAAGATTGAGCATGACTGGTTTTAGAGCAACAATGAAAGCAGTATCACTGTTGTTGAAAGGAAAATATACCGATGAATACTTTAATCTGTCTACACTACAAGATACCAAAACAAAAGTTGCACAAATAGATTCAGTCTGCATCAGAGAGGTGAAATGCAATGGCACCCTTTTATCAGCTAACCAACCTGTAATAACCTTGAGAGGAATTACTTGAGAAAAAATGAGGGCAGGTACAACCACTTTCATTTACCCTTTCTCTGCAGGCAGGCGCTTAGGCTTTATTAAGTTGTGGTCTGACTACCTAAGTACCTCACCAACTGGGAGACTGTATCAGAGTATCCTGACTATCTATGAGAAAGACTATAGCGAAAAATCTCTGAGCACAAGTACCTACCTTTGAAGCAGTGTTTGGCTCTGCAGCCATATGGAATTTAGGGCTATTTTCTGTTGCTGCAAATAGAACTGAACCAATAATTGACTTGCTTGCTTTTTTCTTAAGTCAAAAGAAATGGTTGTTGTGGTTTCTCTAAAACAATTTTTTCCTAGCCAAATGAAAACACTTATTATTTTACAATTTTAGCTTCATTGTTTTAAACATTCCAAGGTTTTTTAACGCACTGCTTTAGAAATAAGGTTTTAAAAAGCTATGATTTAAAAAATAAATATTACATACTTTTAGCTGATGTGATTTAAACTCATTTACACAAACTAATGAATTGTTTCAGCTGGGAGGAACTCTAATCCCTCTCTTCATCTAACAGATTTTCCAGTGTTTGAGAGCACTAGGTGGGTATTCTGGACTTTACTTGGCCTGCTGTATTTCTGCAGGGTAGGTTGGGCTTTTGATTCTTCAGGTTTGCTTGTGACTATGTATTCCTTTATTGTCTTTGATGATATAACCATCCACACTAATTTTGGATATAATTGTAGGTAAGCATGGTGTTTGACCATCTGTTGCAGTATCTATAAAAATATTTGTTCTTGTATAATCCAGTAAATAAAGTTAAAGAACATGCCTGTAGAGGAATTTCTATGGGTTTAAAACATGTTCACTTTACTCATATAAACAGACCCACTATTTTGAAAGTGGCTGTTGCACATATATGTAATGTTTCAGTGTATGTGACATTGCTCTCCTCCTCTCCCCCTGCTTTATATGTTCATATCTAATTTTATGTCCTTTTCTCTCTTCATTTAGATATATCCTGCTGATGACGTTGCATATATTGCAATGCAAAACAATGGTGACTATAAAGTCGGAATACAGAATTAGATAAATAAGGTGGGTTGTAAAACTAGGAAACAAACAAACTACACCATTACCCTTATGCTTTTGATTTTACTCCTGTAAATAAAACCAGAAAATTACTAAGGGAGTAGAGAGAAAAGATGAAAGCTATAAGATATTTGTATTATTCTTCTGCATAAAAATAGTACTAGTCGACATATGCTATGGATAAATCCTCCCACAATTAAGCACAAACACACTACAGGAAGTGGAGTTATCAAGAACCATATCACTAAACCTTTAGAAAACATGAGTGTTTTTGTCATTGCATGTCATTAGTTCACATTAGCCATTGTGGAGTTTCCTTTGTATTCATAGAGAATAAGTGAAGACAATCATTTTAAAACCTGGAAAAAGTACATTAAGCTTGCATCAAATGTTGTACAATACCTGAATTAATTCAGTTCACACACTGATTCTTGCTAGTCACCACTGACCTATTTTTATTATTTCTTTTTTATATTAAGTAGGGTTTTTTTTTTTTGAAACAAGGATTCCTTAACTGTAACATCCAAAGTTGAAAGAACTAGTGATTAAATAGCTTATCTCAGCATGTGAGCTGGTACGTTCCCTTTTCCATTTTTCATCAGAATTGCCTTTCAGTAGTAACTTGGAGTAAGGCAATGACAGAAAGTTTGAAAGCTCATGAAAGATTATGATAGCAGCAAATAGGTCTACAGATACAAGCAAAGAAACACAGCAAAACCTATGACATACTAGAATACATCAGAGAGCCTTTAGGATAAGGGAGAGCTAGAGAATTAGAACTGATTAATGCAAAGTGCACTGAAGGGATCTGAAACTGTGTCTACTCAGATAGCTTAACTTACTCTTGAAGTCTAAAATATTCCCTGACATACCTTGAGTTTGCCCATAGAAGTATGTTGTGTAATTAAGACCTGAGTTCCAGAGCCTGAGCTTTGGTTTCCTGGGGATATTGGGTAAGTGCCTAAGACCAGAGGCTTAGTACTCCCCATTGAGCTGTTTATAAAAGATCAGGATTCAAGCTCTGAGCAGATGTATTAATCAGAATGTATCAGTGTGAAACTCTATCCCAGCAATCAAACTTATGGTAAAAGAAAAAACAAACCTCAAACCCCACCACCACCAACTTATCACCCATTCCCTTAGCAATCCTGATCAACTAGTTTTTCAGTCCAGTGGCATTCCCACACCATAACAATTCTCTTAATTCTTTGTTTTGATGTGCGCTGGAAACTGTTTTCTCCTTATCTACCTACTCAAACAAAAATATAAAGACTTTTTTTTCCTCTAAAAAAGTCTTGCTCTGATGACTATGAGTAATTTGCAAGCCATTTTCCTAACCCTGGCATGTAAATTTGCTAAGAGGAACTGGGAGCTGCTCTCATATTCCTCTCAGTTGGTGACATTCTTCTTTCTGACAGTATACAGCAAGTGACGGTCAAGAATGCAATATAAAAATAATGCATGTAGCAAGGCTCAGAAAGAATAGTGCATTTTTATAGGTATGGTAGAAATGTAAAATAATTATCAGACTCATTGCTTGAACGGATTAGAAAGCTGATGGTGTATAACGATAAAGGAGATATTCTTCTACTCAGCAGAAACAGCTCTTAATTGTGTAGCCTTAATGTTGCCTGATACATGTACAATGTTTTTGATCCAAGGATTGCTGTCTGCTGTGAAGAAATCTAAATAAAAGATAAAATTGTGTGGACAAGTTGAAAATGCATAAAAGTAGAAATCACATTTGGGAGCTACATTACATATCCATTTAGAAAGCAAGGCCACTGAAATGTAGATTTAGGGAACTTCAAACCTTGATGGATCTCCTAGTAACAGCAAAAAATATTCGAGGAGAAATTATTTGGAGTCTGGATAACTAAGATTAGAAGATAATTTCAAGAATACTGAAAAAGATAATTTTGTCTGCACACCATCAGCATATCTTGTAGAGTCTGGAACAATTCAGTGCAAAAAGCATCAAAACTGTATTTCAGAGCTAAGTTGTCACAATTAATGACACAGTATTTTCTGTGTGATTTCCAGTCCTTATTTAAGTTGCTTCCGATGTGAATACTCATAAGAAATAACATGGGTTCCACTTGGAACTTCAACAGTTTGGCAAAGAGAGCCTGAAAAACTGGAAATGTAAGTCTGCTAAGTTAAAAAAATAAAAAAAATCCAATGTCTTCTTTTAGGGTTTGTCATTTTGCATGGACTTAGGAAATCATGGTTAGTTGAATTATAAATTGCTGGATCTTTATTTTGACCGTGAAGCTTCCAGAAGGGGTTTCAAAAGATAATAATTCAGAAAGAAGTTAGAGTAATTGCTAGTAATTTGTAAAATAGCACATTTTCTTTACTGTTTAATTGATCTCACTGTGCTAAGCACTACCCTTCTGTGCAATTGAGAAATGGACAGCGAGAGAAACTGCTTTATTTGGTAATAGATTTGTTACTATAATTTAAAAAATAAAATAAAATCACTGAGCAATTTACTTGCTCTTTTTATGTGTAAACATCTCTGCAGATTAATTTCTGCTTCTACGTAATGAAGCAGGTTATTAAACTTGCTTATCAATTTATCAAACAGTTGTCATCTTTGATAATATTAGAGGTGTTTCTTTTTCAAGTTATAATCTGTATGCCATTGATAAACCAGTCACAGATTTCAGAAGTCAAATGATCATAAGAAATACATAATGAGTGGCAATCATTTTAAAACTTAGACTTTTTTAATAGCACTAAAGATTAGGGCAAAACATAGATACATTTCAAAACAACAGCTCTAATCGTACATGTCACCTTACAGCCATAACATTTCTATAAAGGAATAAAGTGGCACTGAGGCACCAAAGACTGAAAAGAAACCCCCGCAAACCCAACTAGTTCACCAAAGAAGTTTTGTATGGACATTGAGTGCACTGGAGATTTGTAATCAGCTTCAGTAGTATTTGCTGGCAGAAGGTCTATCTGTATGTATGCTAAAGGATCAAAAAGAACTTGGGTTTAAATCCGGATGAGGGAGAAAGATTACTAACTGTGATTATTGACAAAGGCTTCCTACAAAAAGCCAGTCACTGACAAGTAACCTTGTTTAGGCAGGGTTGATCACAGCATTTAAGGAGAGTATAAACAACCCAGTGTGCAGAAGAGGTTCAACCAGAGAATAGAAATCATGCATAAAACGAGTAAGGATGTATTAAAGACTAGAACAACACACTCACTAGTATTTTGGCTAGATGCTCGTTCCTTGTTGAATTTCCCCATTTCTGCCTTAAATTTTTCCTTTCCAAGTGGCTACCGCATTCAGCTATCTGACCAGCCATCTTCCAAATGCTGTATGTGCTTGATTTCCTACTGTAAACTGAACAGAGTGGTGTCAAACTGGCATTATTTTGACCCAGGTTTCATTGTCACAGAGTGCCCTACACAGGCAAATCTGTCTGATAAAATTATTGCTAGGAAGCTGCTTGTCAGAATCTCCCTAATTCACCCATGTTTATTGCTTATTTGGTTGTTCCCCATCCTCTCTGCATTTTCACTGCTGATGGGGTACTAACTGGGCCAGGGAATTGAACCATGAGAAACCCAGTGCAGACAAAGCTTGAAAGGCCCACACAGCTTAATTTATTATTCATCCCTGTGCAATATATATGTATATATGCAGATGGGTTTGCACTGATTGATATACAGAGATCAACATGCATAGGTTTGGAGCTTACTAGGCACACAGTTCCTAGGCAAGGGACGTTGTAGGAAGCACTTTTTTTTTCTAGTAGAGAAACATCTGAAGCAACTGAATTTGGTAAGTCTGGTTTTATATAAAGTGACTATGGAAACTAGTCTTGATCAGGTTCCTGCTATACTTGTCTTCCTACAAAAATGCCTTGGCTACTGCTATAGTTTTCAAGCTTAATTTAATAGAGGGACTTCTCTGAATCTTTCCAAGCCAGTTAAAGTATATTAGTGTAAAGGAAATTGAAGGTGTAATACTAATTCTAAAAGTTTTCAATGCCAACATAATGCTTTCTCCACTGAGGGAAATAGAACCTTGTCTTGAACAAGGTCAAAAATACTTAAAAAAAAAAGCTGCTTAAATCGTTTGATATGGCATAACACTGCCACAGCTTAAGACCTTTTAAACCCTGAGCTAATTGCATTTTACCCAACCACTGAAAGTAGATTTTAATCTAGCATATTACATGAAGAATATATCTTATCTGCCACAAAAAGGTATTATTTACAGATAAATAGCTAGTATGAGATTGTAGCTTCTTTGTAAAAATTGATTAAGAAAAAAGTAAAGCTATCTCTTGCTTTGCCTTCCAAAAGGCTTTCCATTAAGGTATCTTCAGCTAGAAGTTTCCTTGTAAAAGACATACTATTTTTAATAATGAAGGCCCAATGTAAGGCTGCATCCACAGAAAGACTACCATGCATTTGATAAAATATCTGTCAACATTTGTCAAACTAACATATGGTAGAGGCCAACTGTGGACATGAAAGCTGCAGTTTCAACTCTTGTTATCAGCCCAAGGTAGAAAAGAAAACAAAAAAACCTCCTCCTCCCTTGCATTTTAGATATTTTGATAAAGTCTTCTTGGAGCAACTCTAACAGTCTTTTTTCTTTAATCTGTATTTTCTTTCACAATTTAAATAAAGATCAAAGTCTTTTGCTATTGAAAAAACAAAACTAAACAAACCAAACCAACTTGGCTGTATGAGCCACATGGGGTTGTGGTATCCAACATTAGATATGGAATTTAGCCTTTACTGAAACATATGACAGTGAGAATAGGTGGGAAAAGATGAGACGGGAGAGAACCATGATCAGACATTCCTAAGCAAGTGCACTGAAACTGGCAAGCTTGGTTGGATATAACTGACATGAGAATTTGGCTCAAAGCATCTTTGATATTTACTTTAAAAATAAAGAACATCTGCGAAAAATGAGAGAAGGAAAACATTTTTGATATTTTATATTTAAACATTTGAGTAATAAAGTCCCACTCTAAGAATATAAAAAATGTCACATGTGCGCTATAAATGTATATACCTCAAAAGCAAGAGCTGATGTAACTATAGCTATTATTTCCCTGTTTTCTCTTCAATGTACATTATCTGCATCACAGTAAGACAGAAGAAACTGAATTTTCTAGTTTCTTCAAAAAGGCTGTTGAAAAGTTTGAGAGTGAATTCTTTGGCACTGGTGAGGCACCTTGAATACTGTGGTCAGTTTTGGGCCTCTCACTACAAGAAGGACATTGAGGTGTTGGAGTGTGTCCGAAGAAGGGCAATGAAGCTGGTGAAGAGAGAGAACAAGTCTTATGAGGAGCAGCTGAGGGAACCAGAGTTGTTCAGTCTGGAGAAAAGGAGGCTTAGGGAAGACCTTATCCTCTCTACAACTACCTGAAAGAAGGTTCTAGAGAGGTGGGGGTTGATCTCTTTGCCCAAGTAACAGTGATAGGACAAGAGAAAATGGTCTCAAGTTGCACCAGAGGAGGTTTAGGCTGGATATTAGGAAAAATTTCTTCACAGAAAGGGTTGTAAAGCAGTGGAACAGGCTGCCCAGGGAAGTGGTGGAGTCACCATCCCTGGAGGTAATTAAAAGATGTGTAGATGTGGTGCCGAGAGACATGTTTTAGTGGTGACCTGGCAGTGCTGGGCTAATGGTTGGACTTGATGATCTCAAAGGTCTCTTCCAACCAAAACAATTATATGATTCTAATCTCAAAATTACATCGTACACAATTATTTTGGTATAGGATGAAGTGTCTTATTTACACATTATACATGCTATTCACAACCAGCATTTTATCCTTTCACTGCACAGGGACTATGAAGGAAAGTAAACTGACTAAATTAATGTTGATAATAATAGGCAATGATCCTATATGGGCTAAGGTATGCAAGGGACTGTATAACCATCACTTACACTTCCTATTTTTTTCTAGGCATAGCTACAGTTACTATCCAGCCAACCACTGTTACAACCACTGTTTCTAATATTCTTCAGATCCAGATTTTTTTTGCTATGCTGCATCTAAATGGGACTCTTGGATTTGCTAAGGTTTACCTCATTACTTCCAACTGACATCAAACTGTTTACTAAGCTTACATTATTTGGAGTCTCCATTTAAATGCAGCCTTTATCACTTATTTAGACAGCATGAGATATTTTAATTTCTGCCTACACTAAACTCACTGGCCATTGTGCTTTGGATATTATTATCTCAGCACTGAGCAAGCATGACATTCTTACTGTTTTCTACTGCAAATGCGTATCTAGTAATGACAGTTAATGACAGAGCATGTGCAGGTTTTAACATGAAGCTACTCAAGTATCCTATCTTTCAGAGAAACCGGAAAAAAAACAACTGTGCAGTCTCATCTTGCCAGTATACAAATATTATTTAGAGGATGGTTTAATTTATTGAAATGTTATCCAGCATCTGTTCACTTGACTGCACCCAAAAGCTGAGTGATCAAGTGAGAGGCCTTTTTCAGATTCCTATTGTAGCTGATCTGCTGTGAGATTCTGAACCCGATTTTTTCATATCCCAAAGGAGTGCCCCACACACAAGCTGGTGAGGTGTTTCATAGTGGAACTGGTGAAGCTGTTTCACTACATACAAATCATTCAATATTCATAGAAGGGATAAATGAACTTAGTTTGGATGTTCTGTATGTATGAATGCCTTAATTATCAAATTAGAGTAATTCCTCTTCTATTTATCTTTCCCTTACCCAAAGAATATGGAATTATTTGGACAATATGTAATAATTTCAACAGACTTTTACAAAGACTATCCATTAGCCAGATGACTAAAACACCCTCCTGATATGTGGGAGACCATGCTTAAGTCCTGCTTCAAACAAGAGTGAGATAATATTCAAACTTGGTCTAATGGATATAATACAAAGAGGTGTATCTGCTTTCCCACACAAACTTTTCATTCCCAGTTGCCTTTGACTGGGCCCTGTGAGGGCTTGTGAATTTGGCCAGGGTATAAGCTGCACATCTTAAAAGCTCTGCAGTGAAGGAAGAAGTTATATAGCAATCACTGTTTCAACAGACACAAGCTCACTGCCAAAACCAACAGATACTTTTCACATATGGTTGGGGGAAAGAAGAACCTAGAGGAACAGATGGAAAGCTTACCTAAAGAGCATATCAAAAGACAGGCAAACCAAGAGAATCAAGTACAGTCCTTTGTCCTGGACGTGCGAAGGCTCACACAACTTATGAGTGCAGAGAGCAAGAAAAATAAAATTCTGAGTCTGTGAGTCCCTCTGCAAGATCCGAGTGCACAGCTGTGTCCTCAGAGAAACAACACCTCTAACTGAAAGACCACATACTCCACTCAGTGGTACAGTTACATGCTCACAGGGGAACTGTTTCACTGCTTTTACTTTGGCTAACCAGCCTAATGATAACATTGGTTAAACGTTTGAAATCTAGAAAGTCTAAAAGCCAAATTTTATTTACCGCATACACATTATGAAAGTACATTCAAAAGTATTCTTTTATACAGGAATCCTAGAAACCTGCACCATCTGTAGAGGCTCATGAGAGTCTTTTGGAACTCACATCCAACCAAGGCGAGGAGCGTGACAGATGCTCACAGGTTTGAGGTCTTAACTGCTTTCTAAGTAAAAATGGCAGGCAGAAACAGCACCCTTTTCTTTTGGTACAATTTGGAAAATTAATATACTAGATTTGCTGTAGTTAAGACTTCTTTAACTTCTTTCATCTGTTCCCTTTCATGACAATGGAATTAGATCTACACAATAGAATAGAGAAATGAAGTTATCCCAGGAGGAAGCTACAGAATGACAGTAGCTAATTGAGCTAAACTCTTTTTTTTCCACTCACTTTTCCAAATTCCCAGCTGTTAAACCTTTTTTCAAATAAAAAATTACTTTTCACCCTACGGGTTTTACTTTTATTATAATAATAAAAACATAAGTTAAGTGCCTGCAAGTTTCTACTTTGTTCAAATGTGCAAGTTTTCTAACGGGAGGAAGTAAAGCAGAAAAATGCAAGCATGTAGTCAGAGCAAGAAATCAGAGATGTGGCATGGAAAGAGCGTTACTCGTTGCACTGTCCAAGGGTGCCTCCTGCCCGTGTGGCTCCTGACTCACCCTGCAGTGCCACTGCAAAGCTCAGCTCAAGGGGTAAATACCACGCACCTTTGTGAACCCTTTACTGCATGCAGCATTACTGCCTGTGTGTTCATTGATGTTCACCCACACTTAGGCCTAAGGCTGGACCTTTTATCTCAAATTTTACAAATTCCATGTTTTCTCTCCCTGTATTTTCAACCAGTTTCTAATAGTCTTTCAAGACAGACAATACATTATTAAACAATGGAGCTATCTAGAGCAAGGCTAAGATGTTCAAGACTGAGCCACATGGAAGATATTGAAGAGCAGCAGTTCTCCACAGGAGCTACAGCATCATAAAGCCTCAAACTAATGTCAGATTTTAGCTCTTGGGAAAGGGTTTGCATAGTTTGCCTTTTCCTCCTCCCTGACTATTTATAAAAGAAAATACCAAAGCAAAACACAGACATATGGGCAGACCATCATATTTTGTTATGCTTTAGTTGAGGTATTGTGCCCTGGTTTTACTATAATTTAATTTAATCCAGAAACCACTGCATTATTTGAAACTGTTCCTCTTCAAAACTAGTATTTACCCTCCTCTTACACTTTCAAACAATAAATCTTCTTCTAGTTGCGACTGGTTAAAACCTATGTAGCTACAATTTATTCCTGCATAAGAAACAAACAGCAAGAGTGCTTACTATTGTTGCCCTCCTGAAATTCTCACATTTTTCAAAAGCTTTTTAGTAAACTATCACCAAAAAATTAGCAGGATGTCATAAGCTTTAGTCATAATACAAGAGCTCTCTAGCACGTTATCTTCCTCTAGCTGACATAGTTTATCTGCTTTATATACCCTTAAATTTAAGAAGGTCTTTAAAACAACTTTTTAATTTTTATTTTCTGCACTTTTGCCCTTTTCATCACAACCTTTTGTTCTATGCAAGTAAAAAAAAAAAAAATTAAGAAAGGAAAGTCCCCCTGGCCATACAGATTATTACACTGTTAAACAGTCAAATATGATTTGGCCTTCTAGCAGTATTATGACCCTGGAAGATATGAGGTCAGTATTTAAAATAAAAAGAACAAAAAAGGACAAAGAATGCTGACAACAGTCACAAAAGTGGCAAACTTCCAGAATCATCGTCACAGTGAGAAAGTCAATAATCTGCCATAATACCAGGAACTATTGGTGCTTTGAAATATATTCATTGAGGCATTTACATTGCTGAGATTTATATCCAGCTTCTGCATTGCTATTAAATAAAAACCATGTATTTGTCTATGTCTGTACATATATGATTCAATGTATCCAACATTTTGTCTTTTATGTTGTACAAGGCTAAATGCTATAAAGGTTTTTTTTTTTAATGAGGTTTTTTTCCAAGACACAGGAAAAAACACCCAACACTAAATCTTAGCAGAACATTTTTAAATCCTTCTACAAAATATTAAAACAAAACTGTGGTATGAAAAGCTGGAAATCTGGTGGCCTTCAATATTCCTTTTTGATTAATTATAGCTTTAAATGTAGTCACAGCCAGCATCATGCCACTGCTAGAAAGTCAGGGACATTAGATGATAAAAATATACTTTCTATAGTCTAGTACTAAGGAAGGAAAGTACTAGATAGCATAGCAGTACAGTGGAAGTGTAATATTTACGTGCAAACTTGAATTGAGATTATTGGAATCACAGATAATAAAATGGAGTCAGACACAGGTCTTCAGAGTTGCCAAGCTGGCCTAAGCATTCTTATCAATCTTAGAGATGCTGAAATGAAATACCTGTATTAATCAAGAGGAGAGAGTGCAGCAAGATTTAGACCTAGTTTCCAGTCCCTCCACTGATTATCATGTTCTCATTAGTGACCTGTATTTAAGACCTATTATGTCTCACCCTTACTACTGTAAGAAATACTGGGCATTAATTTGTACTCAGACGAAACTCCCACTGAAATAAAATATTCCAGGTTTATGCCAGGCAGCTCATCTGTTGTTTTCCTCCCATACCCCACTGAACGCTATTACCAATCTCTACAAACCCAGGCTTGGTGATAAAATCAGCTCCATATTATAGTCACTTCCACACATACTTTTCATCAAAAATAACAGGAACTTAGTTTTAGGTCCAAAGGTTTAGGGAACATCTGGCAAAAGCACAGCTCTGGAAAACCTACCTACTGGCATGCTGATATCTGAGAGAGCAGATAGTAGAAATGCTACTCTTAGAGATGTAAATACATAATTCTTGTACACTTACCCAAACACTAGGTTTAATTTTGGTACGTCATCTTCTCTACACAAATCTTATGAAAGAATCCTAATTAAATTCAATTTTTATTGCCTATTTTGCTCTCCGTATCTATCAAAACACAGGGAGAAACAAAGCTTCTGCTTGGAATAAATATATTAGAATACTGATCACTGTCTGCATTGAGTTGCATTGCGTTCCAAGTAATGAGGTAACCTTTTGCAGGCTTCCCATCATAGTCTCCTTGCTATGAACAGGCTTCACCCCATTAAAGTGCTGAAAAAGCCCTCAGAAAATAGGTTTACTTGATTATCATAATATCACCAGCTAGTGCTATTATGTTGTATCAGCATTTACATTATAAACTTCTATTTTAGGTGCTAGATTTCTAAACTGTGAAAAAGGGCTGTGAACAGAAAGCTGATATTCAATAATGAGTAATTTTTGCATACATTTAAAATGAGTAGTGCATTCATTTTTTAGTACAATGGAGAAAAATGGTATTTAATTCCAAAGTCAAGCCACATTACTGAATAAAAGCAACTTGACAAATATTTTATTTCCCTATTTGTTTTTTTTCTCTAAGAAGGAGAATTAGAGTGATGCAAGCAAACCTCTACATGTATGTTTGTTGGACCATGCATGTCTACATGTTTGTATGTTGGACCTTTTCTCGCATCCTATGTAAGGGTGTCTATTTAAGTACATCTCTGGACTGCTTGCACATGAATAGCTCTGTACCTATTGCTAGTAAAGTTCCTTATTCCAATGGACATTATGGAATGAATGGCGAGTTTTGATGAAACAGGTCCAGATATAAATCTGCCTTTTAAAATAATTCCTTAATATTTCTAAGAAAATGACAATTAAATAGCTGATACTGTTATCTTTGAGCTTAAAATTCTGCCTTATAATTGCTATTTTTATTTTGCAAACCCTTCAACAAAGGGTGAAATCCTGGCTACTTAAAATCAGTTGAGTTTTGCCATTAAATTCACCATAACGAAGATTTCATTTACAAAGTTTTATATAAAAAGTCTAAATATAGTAAAGAGCTCTGACTAACAGCAAGTGCAATCTGTTTGATAGATGACGTACACTATGTACCTATACATATTACAGCTCTTAACAGTCCAACAAGAACAGCTTTAAGCTAATGAGTAATTAAGAAGTGATGTGTTTGTTTTTAAGAACTGATTGAATGCAAAATATTGACATTTTTATTGGCCTGTCAAAACCATAAAGTACATTTTGGAAAAAAAAACCAAAACTGACTAGTCTTTAAGTTTTAAAATCTAGACCTACTAAGCTAAAATTTAATAATTCTTAAATGTGTATTAGTAAGATAGATCCTAAATAGAGCTGACTGCATGCTTTATGGCTGTTTACCCATTTAGCTAGCGCTGAAAATGGAATATAGTGGTGAAAACAGTTGTTTGTTTTGCTTTTAATCCTATCGCGTATTCTTGTTTTGACAAAGCTTTCAGCAAGAATTATATTTCTAGGTATTGTTAGATGTCTTTTTCTTTCCTACAACAGATGTCAGATTAGAAATCATAAGAAACAACCTTTTTCTTTTATAAAAGACCAGTAATAGTTGTAATTAATAGTAAATACAAGTATTTAAGTCTTGTAAAAAATGAGACTTCCTAGTTTTAAAACATACAGCTCTTGTGTATTTTACCAGCATACATCCTCCAAGACTTTACTGAATGTTGCTGTACCAACAGCAAATATGCAAGGCCAAGAAAATCATGCTACAGTGAAGCTAATTAAATGGGGAACTGTTATTAATTATTGTTAATGTTGTTTTTTTTTTGTTTATAAATCACAAAGTAAAAAGAAATTGCAGAGTAAGAAAAAAATTTGGAAGATTTCTGTAGTAAAATGGCATTTAAAGCTTTTATTGTAAGAGAAATGTTATTTTAACAGCACTTACCTGACATGCCATTCACCTTGCTCCTGCCAAGCCAAATGCAAAAGATAATAAGAAGCTCCTAGAAGTCTTTGTTAGGATAATTGACTTGAATTCAGTAAACAGTGAATACAGTCATAGAGAATGTTAATCCTTTACCTCTCAATTCATATTCTTGTTGTAGAAGTAAAATACTCTTATATTAATATACTGTACTGCTTATATTAATATACTATACTCCCTATATTAAAACTTTGATAATTTTTAGCGCAGCTGCTTGGAGGAAAAACTTGACAAGGCCATAGGTATTTAACTGGCTTATCTTTAAATAACAGCAAAGATATTTTTTTCCAATCTATTCTGTAATAACACTATGTTTTATGCTTTCACCATTATTACAGAAGGCTAGGATGAATCTGCTATGCTGACTAGTACTAAACTAGATTGGAGTATCTAAAATGTCATTAGACATTTTGATTAGATGTATAATAACCACAGACACTGATAATTTAGCTGATACAATACAATAAAGATTAAAGTAGAATTAATACAAAAGGATTAATCTCACCCTGCCCAGCCAGGTGATCCAGGTAGGACCAAAATTATGTATTTAGCGGACAAAAAGAATGATTTTGTGTAGGAAACATCTAACGGTAATTCCAAGGTTTAAACCTCAGTATGAGCAATTTCTCTTTAATTGGACCACGGTTATTAACATTATATGGTATATCTTTGGTGTGATTACCATTTTTTATATTTTGCAAAAGATTCCAAAGCCTGTTACTTCTTGGATTTATATTTTCTCCTTCTCTCCATTTGCTTTCTTGAAACAAAATTAAATACAATGAAAAGCAGTCACTACCTTTTTTCTCTTTTTCATTTTATGCATTTAATCCATTTGCAACCTTTGAAATTTGTTGGCTCTGGAAAGCCAAAATGGAATTTAAATGTGCAGTCAAATTGAACTAATTTAGTTTTGAAATTTTCTAGTAAAAACTCATCAAGGGATTTCTTTCCTATCCCAAAACCATATTACACTGAATTTGATAGCAAAACATACTTCAGCCAAAAATCATAAACCGGTTTTAGTAACTACACTTTTCATGTTGTAATAAAATCCTGTCTAGATTAACATATTCACTAAGGAATCTTTCAGATGTGTGATAAGCATTTCTGAGTGATTTGTAAGCTACTGGTATAATGGGATCTATCCTATGCTCAGTAGTTACGCTCACAGGAATTACACTTCCAGATAGGAACAAGCTCCCTTAAATCCAAAGTTGTCAATGTAATAGCATTAACTGACAACTACATTTATAAGAGGCAGCAGAAATCAAACTCACAAAGACAGCATTTTTCCTCACAAGTCTAAAAGCCTCCCTGCTAAGATTGGTCAACGGGGGAAACAGTAAAATGTGGAAGCTGATCTTAAAACATTTCTGCACTAGTGTTGCATTTGCATGGTTCTTTATATCACGCAGGGAGCTGAACAGCTGAACGGTACAATGGCTAATACGCACCACATGCAGAGCAATGCAGACTGCATGACAGTAGATCTCTACACATGCAAAAATTATCACCACTTAAAGAAGCAAGGTTTACATTAATTTCTAATATAATCCGACTGCGAAAAACAAGTTTTTAGTAGTGGTTGATTGAGATACGGGATCATTTACAGGAGGTTTTTATTCCTTTATATCTAACCACAGCTGATAAAGAATATCAGAAATGCTTTCTGGGAGACTATGAAAAATGTAAACGATTGAAATCTGGTGACTTTGTGGCTGAGCCAAAGTAATACTCACAGTTGCAAACAAAGCACTAAAAACTGCTGCTAAAAATACTTTGCAAAACATAGTGAGAAGTGATTATTTTTGCATCTTAGATCAACTTTGTTCCTCTAGAAGATGACTAAGCAAGTGGTACTGTAAAAGCAGTGAGGCTCAATGTAACAAAATTTTAACACCTTGATTTGATTTTTTCCACAGCAATTTAAGAATAAATCAATTGATAAAACTTTTCATATTAATGCATCACACAACTTGATTAATTGAATGGGATAACTAAAAAGCGTTATTTATTGATTGGTCCATGTAGTGTATTTTGTTACCTAATGTGTCTAATACAGTGAGTAGGTATAATTTCACACAATAGGCTGGAGTTTCAAAATCAGCCACTAATATTGCAGCAGAATTTGAAGTTAATTCTTCCAGATGAAAGTAAACACAAAAATGCTTACCTAACACTTCTTCCTTGCAGAATGTACGTGTCCATTTTTCCACCATTTTACATCATGGTAGATCACACAAGACACAAGGCATGACAATGAATATACCTCCTGCAGTCCCTATGCAAGTTCAGGTTGACGTTACTTTAATCTCTGCCATTTTAAACTGCCAATAAAGGTGAAAATGAGTGGGAGACTGGATGACCTGATGAGTTGTAAGTGTCTTCAAGAAATTTTACATTTCAGATATACTTGCATGTACTGTCAAATTCATGTTGTGCTCTATCACAACATATGACACATATATCACAACTCTATGATTCTATGCTCCCCAGGGAAGTGGTCACAGCACCAAAGCTGTAAGAGTTCATGGAGTATCTGGATGATGCTTTTAGTCATATGATTTAGTTTTATGCAGTCCTATGAGGAGTGGGGTGTTGGACTCGATGATTATTATGAGTCCCTTGCAACTTGAGATATTCTATAAAGAAGTAACAGTTAGCTTCGTAGTAAAAACATGTTTTGGTATGTCATCTCAACTCAGCAGTATCCCTAGCTGGAATGGTGGTGCCATTATGTATCCGGTCAAATATTGGCTCTTGTGATTTCATTTGCAAGATCTAGAATAAAACCTAGTAAAGAGCCTTGCAATCAAAACAACATATTAGGTCATTAATCAAAGGAAGCACCATCCACAGGTTCTGAAACTCAAGTTATTGTCCTTGTATTTCATTTTATAAAACACTACTGATGGAAGAAGAGAGCCATGACCTAACCTCAGCTCCTCACCTGCCCTCACTCAGATTATTGTAGATGAATTGCAGTATCCTCTGAAACACATGAGCATCTACCCACTGAATGGATTTAATTTCAGAGTCCAGCCCTATCGTTAACAGAAATCTGGTTTTTTTGCCTCTTTTCACTATCTTACATTCATTCTTAGCAAAAATTGAAAGCTTCTCTCAACAGGCATATGCCTTTAGCTTCCCCTAGAGAAAGCAAATGATTCATCCAAAGGATACATGAATGACATGTATAATGTTCAATGATTTTTTGTAGTGTTTTAAACCCTGCTTCTTCCCCTATGAATGGGAAATATGCACGTAATCTAAATATGCTCAGAAGTTTCTGAGGTATCCAAGCTCTCACTTAACTTCACTAATGAAGCTAAAAGCACGTCCAGAAAACATGTTCTACCAGATCATCTGCATTTACAGAAGGTACATTCTTCATATTCACTCCTGCATAAAGAAAATTTACATTCAGTTTTAGATTTACCAAAGCATAAGCATGAAGAAGAAAACAGGATTGGAAGAATTGAATCATGTTAGCCTTGCAGTACAGTGAGTCCAGATCATCCCCAAAGTTTAGGTCAGTTCACATAAGAATAAAAATTACATTACTTAGTTCTTACTAGCTACTCAGTAGAAATAAAAACCTTTCCTAACATCATCTTACTCTTTGTTGATTCTTCTCCACTTCTCCCCTTTCCAGTCCCAGCTCTCCCTTACATAAGCATAATCAAATTACAAGAGCACTATCTGATCAAATTCTTCTTTGCCCATTCTCGGCTTCATCCCTATTATTAGAGTCTCCCCGGTGCCTTTAATTTAATGAATAGCCCTGCAGCCTAAATGTCATTGCCATTCCAGATTCCTATTTTAAATCTTCAGGCCCTGCAAGGCCTCACAGAAAGCACTACATCAGCTGGAGGAAGCACAGCTGAATGCAGGTTTGCAGCTGTTCGGAACAGCAACAAATACCTGAGCAATAACTCTCTAAAGGCAGGAAAGCAAAGCAGGAGTGTCTGTCCCCTCAAAAGGAGTGAGGCACAGAAGAAAGGTCGATTGTTGCAAATGATATTGGGTCTTTCTCAAGCAAAACCAAAAAGATTAAAAATCCGATGGATTTTTTTCATTATCAGCCTTTTAGACAGCTTTACAAAAGTGTGGATTTTTTTTAGCCTTTGGGAATAAATCATTCTAATGTTGAAGTTAGATTATTACTATTTTTTAAATTTGGTCTTGGATTTTCCTACCCAAAAGTCAGAGAAACAACTGTGGGCAAAAATTTACACCTGCAATCAAGTGCAGGCTCAGTCAGTATGGCATGGACCTCAAAATGCCTATTTTCACTCATAAAGACATACAACTTCTCAAGCAATCTTAAATGCACCAAAAAGTATCTGCTGTTGTTGTCCTTACCTTTTGTAGCTAGTTGCACTGGAAAAACTGTAGGCATCCAATGAAAGCCTTGTTAAACATGAGTAAAAAAATGTATCCCACTGCCTTTTCCTCTGGCAATTTGGACATTCATGTCGAAGTTATGTAAGGAGCAGAGATAAGAAAATCCACATATGGGAATTCATACACCCAGTCTACTACAGCATATGGCACAGTATGATGTGAACATGTGTTTGCTTCTCTTCCCCCCCTTTTTTAAATTTGGGAGCCATATAAGTTATTTCTGAATGTATATGATTTTTATATGTAGATATGGAAAGCACAGCATGGTGATAAGAGAGGTAGCTACCTAAGGTGACTATTCACATCACAGAATCACAGAATCACAGAATCGTTATGGTTGGAAAGGACCTCCAGGGTCATCAAGTCCAACCTTTCTCCTA
>JAVSBS010021888.1:0-32556 GCA_033124195.1 Coracias cyanogaster
CTTTCCTTTCCTGGCTTCTCTCAGTGCCTGGAAGGATAGCTGACAGTCTGGAAGAAACTCCCAGTGATATAGGTGGCTTTTGAATTATCACAGGTAACCACATAATATAAAAAACATGTCAGAAAGTACATTCCCTCTTTAATGTAGGTGCTTGAGTAAAACAATATTGAATAGGTTTTCCTCCTGCTGTTGGAGGACTGTTTCAGACCTTCCTGGTAGTTAGACACTGACTGCTAATTTCCAGCCTGAATGCATTTATGGCCATTTTTTACTTGTTTTCTAGTACCGATGTTGTCATTCAATCTGAAGATCCAAGGCTTGCCTAGCTAGTGTATTTAGTGACATCAATCATTTTATCTTTCAGCCTTCAGTTTTGTTTCACTCAACAAGCAAGTTATTGCTGTATATGTGCTGAGCTAGTTCCTGTGGGTGTGTGTGACAGAACTGAATGTGATACGCTGTACAAGATCTCACCATAACATTTCTGTTTATTGAAAACACTTTTCCTGATGTGGTCTAGGATTTCATTTTAATTTTCAGTGGCAGCATTACCATTGATGGCTGATGGTCCGCTTTGGGTTCAGTTTATTTACGCAGCCGCACCTGTTTGCCAGTGGATACATCCACCTTAAACATGATCTTTTATTTTATACTGTGGTATTTCATCTCTCTTCTTTCATTCTTAAGATCATTCAGTTCTTTCCAAATGAGGTCTTCCTTCTCCTTTACATTTACAATGCTGATTGACTCTCCTATGCTTTATCAGAAAACTTCCACTTTTGTCTGCCAGTAGCGTGAATAAGAAAGTTCAATGTTAAAGAATATTCCCAAACTGATCTTTTAGTAATGGCTAATAACTTTCTAGCTTTCCCCTTTGAACACTCCTTCATCTTGTTTTCCTATTGCCATGAGCTAGGTCTATCCTTAGCACACAGTCCTTCTCCTAGTTCCTATTTCAATGAGTGATTTCCTTTGGGCAATGCTTTTCTGAAGTGTTGTCAGATTAGATCTGCTGCATTTCCTTTGCCTAAAAAAAGGCAGTTTAGATGGACACAACCTAATGCTGGGAAACTAATCCTGCATTTATCACTCGTTCATGTTTAATTATTCTTTGCTTCAAAATTTGTTCTGAAGTCTGTGATACCACTTGAATCAGAATGAAAGCTGAGACGGCATTTGTACAAATCAAGTTGCTCTAAGGTATTAATTGCTTTATGCTGGGCACAATCTGACCCAATCTAATTGTTAAGAAAATTGTTATGATACTTCTGCTGTCATTTGGGGTGAAAGTGTCTGCTCCCCTTGATGTAAAAGTGTTTTAAGGTTCATGTCTCCCTTGCTTGTAGTTACTGCTGCTTTTGCTTATTATCCTGCCTTTGTATTGACTGTAATAAAATAATTATAGATGGCAACATTTTAGCATTGGGTAAACAAGCAGAAGCAAGATGTTTTTCAAAGGCCTAGATAAAAGTTTTGTTAGTTTCTGTTGCAAACAAGAAAATATTTAGATCTTGGGAGAAAAAGGTTGAAATAAATGCATAAAAATGGTTGTCAGTGCAGTAAAAAGACTGTGGCTTTTACCAATGAAGGAATTCAGCTTTTTATTTATTGGTATGCAAGGTTTGAAATGCTTATAAACCATATCATAAAGCTGTTGTACTATTGTGTCTAGTAGTCTATAGAGAAATCAAACCATATTTTTAAAATCACTTCAAAAGTTTGTATCTGATAGTCTTGTGGTTGGAAATGTTATAATCTTTGTGTAACATTAACTCATAGGGTTAATAAGCCACAGTGCACTGCAGTTAGTCAAGCAGAGTTTCCAGTGCATATGCAAATTGCAGTCTATCAGTGGAAGCACCAGCCTTAATTACATAAAATTAGAAGAAAGGCCCTTTCCCAGGGCCGGTGCTCACTGAAATGAAGCTGTCTCCACTGGCTCCTGAAGTGCCAGATCAGCAGGTACTTGGTACCTTAAAAAACATACAATGCAAGGTCCTTCTAGTTACAGTGGGATTTTCAGATTTCTACAATAGTTTGAAAGTAAAACTGTATCAATTTCTTCTTTCTTTACTATTCTTTCTAAATAAAGAGAAGATAGATTTTTTTTTTTTGCTTAGATGTCTGTTGCAGTTAAAACTACTGTCATGTAAAGGAGACATCTTACAGTTGGCCAGTAGTTGTCAATTACTTTATGATTCTCTATTGTTATAACTTCAAATCACTTACATAAAAGCTGGGGATTTAGGGTTCAAGGCTATATTTAATCTATTTTCCTGAAGAAGTAGCTAGATAATATGCTATATCTCATCATGTCCCCCAAAACGTTATCCTTTTGCTATGTCCACAAGCCCTTTCTACTTCAGGTGTGCACTTAACTTCTTTTCTTTGCTGTTTTGAGCATCTATTCCATCTCTAGCCACCTCCTTGACACTTACATTATTCTAATTTGTCAATGCTACATTATATAGCCTCTAAAAAGAAGCTGAGAGAGAGATTTTTTGAAAACCCATACAGTTTTATTTCTGTGCAGCTGACACCTTCCATAATTCCAGGAACATGCTGCTGGTTAAAAACAAATTCAGTAAAGATTCAAACACAAATGTAATAGCAAAGTGTTTATTTCTCACTTGTGGTAAAAAGGACTCACCTGAGTGTTAGTGGTGGACCGATGATACATGAATTGCACGATTCTTTTCATGGTTGGTGAATTTGTTATGTATATATAAAACCCGGGCAACTGAAACAGATCAAAGGGTTTGAAGGACTAGGAATTTATAAAGAGTGTGCACTTACTTTTCTCCCACACGTCTGTGCTAATTTTGCTGTGTTTTAGTTCCAGATGTTTGAGGATTAGGATCTTGGCTAGGCCTGCACTTAATTCTATGAATCACTTAATATTAAAGGCATCTGAAAAAGGCAAGTAACTCACTGGTGTACATGGCCTGACAATATGCAGCCTCTCAGTTCAGCTCTTTTTGCTTTGCTGTCTCTATACCACTGCAGACTTTCATCTTTTTGGTTGCCATGGCTAGCAGCTAAAGTCACTTGCAGTGGCTCTGACTTTTTTCCTACTGAATTTCTCTGGGAAATGCCACTTCACTCTTTAAAATGTATTGGAAGAAGAAAATGAGAACTCTTGCAGCTGGTGCCTGAAAAGCAAGCCTCATATATAGCTTACATCCTTTCTTCATTTTCCTCAGAAGAATTGTGTGGTAGGTTGTGATTACTGTCCAGATGATTGGACAATGTTTACTGGTGAAAAAAGCCCTGATATTTGATATCAGAGATGGGACTCAATGAACTTATATGCTATTGATAAAATACATACTCAAAATTCATCTGTGGACAGCACTCACCTACTTTAGCTGAAAAGCTGTCCCAGGATTGCCACTGTGCCAAGCATATTCACAGGCTTTACTTTTGCTGTAACTGTCAACATGTGGACAGTAAAATTGCATTTTCAGCATTTCCCCTGGTAATTTAAGCCTTGCTACGCTTAAATTCAGTTCTTTCCTTCAGAATCCAAGACAATGCTTTTTACTCCGTTCTTGTGATGAAATTGAGACCACATACATGAGGAGCTAAACTTAGGTGTTACAACATGATCCAGAAAGCATGCAATTTGTTAGCTCTAAATCAGTCCTTGCACGACAAAAAAATATTCTAAATGTAGCGCTGTGTTTGCATTTTCATCCATTTCTAAATCTTTAGCAAAATAGCAAGGTTCTTCATGAATCTTAAGTAATGTCTGTGTTACGTTCAAAACAAGCACCCAAATTTCATCTGAACTATGACTTGGGCAGAATTTAGGCAGTCTGGCTCTTGACCTAATGATATTCATACAGAACTATGTAGATCAAAGATTAAAAAAAGAAAATGACCTCAACATTCAAATTTTTGTGATTCAGATGCCAAGCAACCAAATGGTAGCCAATCCAGCCAGTTCTCTGGGTGCTTCTGTGGTACCATTTGCAGCAGAAATACCTGCCTGACTGATGTGTCATTGCTGTGGCTCCTGACTTGAGGTTTACCCTAATTTAATCTCTAATGAAATTAGCTAATGATATCACTACTTTAGAAAGGAAGCAGAGTGTCTTGTAGCAAGTATCAACAAAAACTCTGTACTTAAATACATATACTGGTCCATATTGAAAAAAGAAAGTTAACACAAAAAAATGTGATTAGTGAAACTTACCTGCTTCTGAATCACCCAGCTCAAATATGTTCCATTAAAACGCTCTTATGGTCATGTATATTAATAAATAAAGACATCTGGGGCTATTACGAACCAGTTAGATGTTTATTCCATGTTGCATACTGGAAGCCTCTTTCCTTTTGGCTATGGTAGAGTTATGATGCTGACCCCCAGTTAAGTCTGACTTGTGAATCGTCTTGATGAGGCCATAACAGGCACCAAAGCCTGCACTGAACTTAGGTTTAAAGCAGGCTATTCATGGTCTTCAAGTTAAGCGTGTGTTCAGAGGTTTTGGTGGTTTCTTCAAAAAATCATCACCTTAAAAAATATTTGACTCCTGAAAGTTTGGCTGTGCAGCACCTAGGTTTGTGGCAATGGCCCCAGGAAAACTTGGTGTTTCATGAAGTGCATAACGAAATGTAGATGCCCTTTGCTGCCAATCATGTTCTAACACCTATATGACAAGAAGTCTGGTCCTTGCTTCCAGGGCTGTGCAGAGGGCCTTGGGAATTAAGAAAGGGTGGCAGGTCTGCCTAGTTTTCCATGAGCCCTTGTGCTGCTCACCCTGTGCCCACTCTGGGGCACACAGGGCAGCTGCTCCAAGGCCCTGTGCAAACAGCAGTCAGCAACAGCCACGCCACACCTGCACCTTGCACTGTACTGCAAAAGACACTAGGAGCCACTTCTGTCTTGTGTGAGGAGCAGATTTTGGCCGGTTTGTGCTGCATGTGTTGTAAGAGCACACAGGGGGACTTAGGTGGCTGAACAGCTTCAGCACCTTGTGCGTGAGCTGGGCACTAGCCTGCTCTGCCCTGTCCGAACTGTGTTAAACATTATTATGTCTTTCTCCTTACCAAATCCTCCTGGGGCCAAGGCAGGAGCTAAATGCCAGACTCCACAGGCTGAAGAAAAATTGGTTAACAAGGCAGAACTGCAGACACTAAGAGAGCAATGAAATGCTGAGTGAATTGAAGCATTTGTAAGGTTGGGCAGCCATTGAACATGCTGTCTAGGCAATGGTTTTGGAATTAAACATCCAAGTTCTTTTTTGAGCCTTCTGTGCACCAACAGTTGCAGGATTTCCCTGAATTCCTTAATTCCAGAACTAATTTAGGGATTCCAGACTTAATTTTTGATTTACAAAAATAGTCCTTTACTACTCACAAAATTACCAAGGAGGAAAAAAAAAAATCCCTTACAAAATGTTACCAAAAATGAAGGATGGAGATACAGAATAGCAGAAATGCAGCTTGTTTCTAGTCTCATTTTTCTGTCTGCAGGTTGCTCTCATTAGGTGCTGTTACACTTCTGCTTGCTACATTAAGACACCTTTTTTGGAAGTTTTGTTCCTTGTGTACATACTTCTATGGTGTCCTCAAGTCACCTCCTAAATCTGAGTTAGTAAAGGCATTGCATTTCCTGAGTTTTTCACTTGATGGCATATTTTCCAACACTTTAATGGTTATTTCAGCTTTTTGCTAACCCACTCCAAGGTTTTTTCAGCATTCTGCTTGAATTATTCATGGCTTTAAGGTATGGGCAAAATAGAATCTTTTTTTTTGGCCTTTTTATTAATGATTTATGCTTTCTTTAAAGTCACAGACTTAATTTTAAGCACTGTGGAGTTAAAAACTGATCCTTGCAGAATTTCTGGTGAAACACACTCCCTGAGTATTCTTTGCTTACATACAGCTGAGATTTATCAGCTGTTTTGCAATCTATTTCATATGTGCAATGCTGTTGCTGTATAATTCCAGTTCCCTAGTCAAAATATTGTGTTGTATCAGGTAAAGTGCCTGGGAAATGTCCAAGTGTATAATATTTACACTCGACCCCATATTGATCCATTTCATAGCCCCTTTAAAAAAGGGAAAAAGGATAGTTTGATGATGTCTGTTTCCCCAAGTAGTCTTGTGTTCTATTATCTGTTTTCTGAGTAATGCATTAAATGACAGAATTATGGAAAAATTTAGGTAGGAAGTGACCTAAAAAATCCCCAAGGAAGATGTTCAGCCTCTATAAGTTAAAGTCATATATGATGAATATTCCAGTATACCTGAAGCCTAAAAATTTTAATTCAGGCATTCTCCAAAACATGCTTTTTTGAGTATAACCACTAGTGGTGGTGGTGGCATTTGCCAATGTTTTGGCTCTGTACCAGATCACTCTGCTGTTAAATACTGAAGAGGAAGAAAACGCTGAAAAAGAAGTTGTAGTGAAAGGAAGGATGAAAGGCTTCTTGAAAATAATACTAGATACTAGTAGATATTGTAGATATAAAGTATCTTAAATAATTGAACATGTTTCTAGTAATGTTTTTTAAAGTCTTTAACCCTTCCTTCCCCGAAATATCCAGAAGATCCATCCAAATATAAGATGGTATTTCACAGAAAAAGGCATCAGAGCAAGATTGCAGTAAAAGAAGTAGTATGAGATGCTGAAGAATATCTGTAGTGACCTTGTTACAGTTTGCAGCTCTGTTAAACCTGATTAGGTAGTAAAAGGATACCGCTAACACTGCCACTGAATCCAATGCGAAGGGAGAAGCTACACTCATAATAAGAAGAATAAACTATTTTTCTTCAAAAGCAAAGAAGAATCAATTATCTGCTTTGTTTTCAGTTATAAGTATACTGCAGGAATGCTGGTTAGAAACGAAAATATGGTCAGAAAAGACATGGTATGTGGGATGTATGTAGGCATCATAAAAATGATCAGGGATCACATCTTGAAACTTCCTCAGCTTGTGACCCTGTCTGGTCTTATAACCACTGAGGCAAAGCTAAACTTCCTCAATCATTCACCTTCCTCCTTTTCAGACACCCCTTTTTGTAGCTCATCCCCAGGCTGCTTGTGTAAAGTGAACGGGTCCCAGCTCAGCTGGGACTGGGCTGCCCATGCAGCCTCTTGTACAAGGGCCACAGCTCTAGTTGTTAAATGTAGCCCACATCGAAATGTTGCTGCTGCACCGTGGCAATTACGGAAACATTTCTTATGTTGCTTGGTGCTAACAGGAGTATAGCTGTTACAGATGAGTTTTGATGAGCTTCACTTCTTCATAGATGATCTCCTTTTCTAGACTCCTGGAGTGTTTACAGGGTCTGTTCAGCATAATGATAATTTACCTTTTTTGTACTTTGTTTTTTTGAACAACTGTGTCAGAACTTTTTATCCAGGCTGAAAAACTGAACTGCAAAGAGAGGACAGAGCAACCAAAAGATAATAGCTAAATTTAAAAGGAAACCATTTGCATTAAAAAAAATAAAGAAGCAATCTTCAATATTTTCAGAGAAAAAAACCACCCCCATACTGAATCAGCTAGTCTGGTTCATTAAAGCATTTTGAACTTTTTTACTTGCTTTTTCTTTATGAGAAGTAAAGAAGCAGGATCGCACAATAACAGGAAATTTAAGCTCGCCTGTGCAACTGATAAAGGTGATTTCATCCTCGGCTCTAATGCAATGAAGGAAATGAAACCCATTCCAGTTTTGTAACGATTTGGTGGGGACAAGACTTCATGAACTCGCAAAAGATAAATATTTGTAACTAATTGCCAGCTCTTACCTTTGGTTCTTCACTTTCATTGCCCTTGCTGCCCTCAGGGAAGCGCATCTGGTACTGCCAATAATGACCTCTATCGTACAAGTAGTACCAATCTCCCAGAGTGTCCCACCAATTTTTTGTTCATCTAGCAGTCTTGAACTGGTGTAGTGGTGATACACAAAATATAACTATAAAAAGTAATTGTCTGTCCAGCCGCCTTTTTGCCGTAAGGGACAGGACATCTGTTTGTGCTTGCTTCTGGCCCAGAGAGGAGACTGAAAGATCTGCCATCTGTAAAGCAGAACATCTCTCTCTTGTTAGGATGGTATCTGTGTTTTTAAGAACACCTTGCCCAGCCTGATGCTGAATGTGCTCAGAGGATCTGATGCTAAGAGACTATGAATGTAGGACCTCTGTCTCTAATTGCATCCTTCCCTCTGCTGTCATGAAGGACCTGAAATGAGGCACTTTGGAGGGGAAAAGAGTTTCAAAATTACAGGTGATCAACTCCTTGGAGTTCCTGGTGATAAAGTAGAAGGAGCTGCAAAAAAAAAAAAAAAATCTCTCAATTCCTCCAAAACCTAGAAGTATTTGGATACTTGGGCAAAGTTTATATGAAAACAGAAACCTGTTCTGTAGAGTTATAAGCAGGATGAACTTAGGTGCTGAAATGGAGCCCAGATTCTGGGCTAAAAAGCTGTGTGTGGCTCATCCCTGCTATTGCTGTTCATGTGGACCTCAAAGAGCAAACAGAAGTCCTCTGAAATGGGTGCAGAGAGTCCGCCGTGCTGCAGCTCCCTCTCTCAGAGTAGCTTCACAACTCTACCGTCTCTGCTGGCTAGCAAGCTTCTCCTGTAAGCCAAGTAGCCAGTCCTGCTGCATGCCTTCCTGATTCATTTCCTTGCTTTTTATTCAGCCTTCCAAGTGACCCTGTGTCCTCCACTTAGACTAATGAGTTAAATCCAGCTCTGGCTACAAAAGATAAACCTTTCACAACATTCTAAAAACTCCCCTGTTTGAAAGGTTTGAATAATCGGGAAGAAAAAAAAGTAATTTACTGCATTAAATTTCATGTAAGTGCTTCATTAAAATAAACGAGCTCATTGTTTAGGATATAGTTGCAGAATTGCCTTTTTGCTTTGACATAACTTTATGTCTGCTGGCTGGGTGACAACGAAGCTTTCACTCCTGTTGCTTCGGTGTTCTGTTCTGCTGGAGGTAGACACGGGCTGCAAGCAGAGGGTCACATGTCTGACTTCCACACCCTGCTGAGCTATTCAGCCGAAACACTGGCCACGTTGCAGAACCCTTTTGGGTCAAATCCATGGGTGTGGAGACATCATTTACAAATACCAGAGTCCTTCTCTGAAAGAACTCTAATCCTGATATATCAGAGCCAAGCCTCCGTTTAGATAGCTGTGGCTGCTGTTTTGGGTTTCTCAGAGCTGTGAGCTGAGATAGCGCTGGAACATCTCCGTAGCAATAGGCACTGAAATTTTGCAAGAAATGCTTTTTCGTGGTACTGACTGAAATTTCGGCAGCTAATAGAGACATGTAAATGATAAGGATATAACTTAGCTCCAGAGAAGCAGCTTCTAAGGAGACAGCTCTAAGGAGAGCAACCTCTAAAGGTAGAGATTAGCTCCAGAGAGGCACCTTGAAGTCTTCTGTCAAACTAGACAGTTTGGCAGGAATTTAACCAGTTCTCCTTTAGGTTTAGAAAAAAAAAAATCTATAGATGCCTTTACCTTACAGCAAGACCAAGTTATCATCCACTCCAGTGATAAAGGTCTGAAACAGAGCTGGCTTAACAGCTAATGTAAGTTCACAGGAGCAATTATATTTCCTCCTGAGTATAGCACAGGAGAAAGAGAGCATGTAACCCAGCTGGGTTTGTAGTGGTGAACCCTGTCAATGCAAAGACATCTGTCTCTCTCTGCTGTTTCAAGGACATAGATGAACAGGCTGGAACAGGTTGCCCAGGGAGGTTGTAGATGCCCCAGCACTGGGTGTGTTCAAGACCAGGTTGGATGGGGTGAGGAATGCACTATTTTGAAAGCACAGAATTTGGAATTTGTTTCAGACTAGTTATCGTTCCCTCTGCTTCCTTGCCAGGCATTTCTCTGGCCATAAATCAATCTGATATGGCCTTTGGTAACTTATCAAGTCTGGATACCAAGACTAGACTAGAGGTTTTCCCAAAGAAGTACAGACAGGTTAACAGCTAAAATAACAGTCATTAATAATTATTCAGAAAATTTAATGCACTTAGAAGCAGTAGTGCCACACTGTTTGGTCATCACTATGAATTCTTCTTTGCTTTGTCCAATACAATGCATGGATGAGTGTACAATTAAGGGAAGCTGTGCTATTTCACCAGGAATAAGAGCACCAGGAACAGATGAGAAATGGGATTAGTGCCTTAGCATGCGTAGGCTTTGTGAAGCCTCCAATGCCTTATAACAGATATTTCAAAAAACCAGAAGAGTTTAGCCAAAGTTCTACTTATATTTCTGGTACTATCAAGATTTAGATTCCTACTTGCTGGTTTTGGCCCCATATTTATGATATTTCATGTCAACGTACTTTGAAAATATTTTTTTTCCTCTCTTAAGTTTCTAGAAATTATTAACAATAAACTTCTATATTAGAGTTTAAGATAAGAAAAGATGAGAGAATTTGAGTAAACACATGCTCCTAATATCTGGGAGAAAGGAAAAAATGCAAGGAATAGTGAAAAAAGCACTTGTTAGGACGGAGCAACTCCCAAAGCACAGAAACTTAAGAAGCCAAGTTTCTAATGGGTTTCCGTGTCACAGATGACTGACTATTAAAAATGTATTATAGAAAAGCTGTGATGTGAATTCCCCAGGATTAGACATGGAAATGGAGAATGAATTCAACAACTGAGGATAAAAAACCTTCAGCTGGAGTTCATATCTTTTCATGTTACCTAGAGAATCTTGTTTTCCTTTGGGAGTCAGGGAACTCATCTCCACATGGATCCTGTGGTTATGTGAGCAGAGCTGAACTTAACATCACATTATCTTTTCCCTCCCACTCAGCTGTCTATCTACAGTATGTGCAGGAATGTCACGGTTTTTACACCATAACCTCCATGCCCTCTTTAACGCAAATGGACAAAATCCAAAAGGTATTAGGAGTACTGGCAGGGCATGTACTCCCATTTATGCATGTGTGGTGTGTGGGAAGAAGTCTTAATTCCTTAGTAAGATAAGCTAAAGTTTACAGAAATGTCATGTGAATTAGCACATTATCTGTACAATGATGTGGAGAAAAAGAAGCCCCAGCTTTCGGTGTAGCACAGTATAGACCTGTTCTGTATCACGTGCTTCATCAGATCTGGAAAACTGCCTGCAGTTCTGGACACCGAACTAAAAGCTGGAATCATCTCTTGTTTTTATTGTACAATAAATTATAGAACTTACTCTTCTGCTCTCCATTTATACAGTATGGAGGGAAAGCTGGTGAATGGATGCGTGAGTGGATGGAAAAACTGTTTAGGTCATTCACAGAGAAAATCCTGCCATGTCAGATTGATTGCACAGGAATTTTGTATGTTTGTGTTTGGAAGACCAGCAAAAATTATTTCCATAGCCTTGAGGAAAGACCCTTTTATTGTAGAGAAGTTTGTATACACAGATGCGATGTATTTACAATCAGCTTTTCTCAAACATGACTGTTTAAAATCCTTCACGAATCTGTCAAGAATGAAAGAACATGAAGCTCAGAAACCCAGCCAGCCAGCCCAAATTCAGATTAATTCCTGAAGACAACTGTAATGAGATAATAATACATGGAGTTATTCTGAGGAAGCAATAGGACTGTGACAGATATCAATGAATGGACTTCAGGATTGGTTCAGTCAAAAGCATTGCTCAGTTTGAGCTCAGAGTAGATGAACACTGAAGTGAAATAGCAACAGGCAGATGGGGACCTGCCTTTTCCCAGGGATGTGGAAGACACAAGCAGGAAGAGTCTGGCCCTTCTTTCCCTGGTCTCTGCAAGGACAAGCCACAGTGGCCACCTTTGTGAAAAGAAGTTATTGGTCCTGTGTTCCCCTGGAAAGCTCTTTTCCAGAAAAAGGCAGGAAAAGCTCCACTCTTCTTCAGTCTGCAGAACGGAGTCAATGCACTGAGGGTGAGAAACGGACGTCCTTAGGAAGGGTGTAGTCTCACATGCCAGCCCAGTCACAGGTGAGATGGCACCTTGGTTTCTTTTGGTGCCCCTCCAAGCTGTGGCTCAGCTCTGCACTGCCCTTTACCTGGGGCAGTGTGCAGTGGCATCAGTCTAGCTTCAGCCTGTTCAATCACCCCGAATGCATAGGAGATAACACTGAGGGAAACAATGAGAGGTAGAGACACACATCATATTCCCTTTTCCTGTTCCTTTTCATTTAAAGGTAGAACCTTCATCAACAACAAAAAGTTACATGTGCAGGAGGCACTTCTCTGGGGAAGAAATACATACCTCACACAAGCATTCTTGGATGGATGAGTCCTATGAGAATGGTTCTCAATACAACCAGTTCAGTCATAAAAGAAATCTAAAATCCCGACGTTGATGTATATGAGAAACACGCAAAACATATCTGCTAATGCTTGAGGAAGTTACATGCATAAGTTTCCCATAGGTTGGAAACATTTATCTTAGAATCTGCATAATTTAGTTCACACTCAGCAGAACATTGCGATATTTACAGGCACATTCCAATGGGAAAACATTTGCATATACAGTGCGAAAGACGCAGCTGTGCCACCTAACCATGGGACTTTAAAAGCATGGACTTTGAGACCTCAGAATACTGTTTGTGAAGTTGGTGGGGAGGAAAAAAGGTGTGTAGGCAGGAAAATAAAATTACTAGAAGTTGGTAAGAAGTCTTTTTTTTTTTTTTTAGCACTAGAATGGTTGCAGGCTGGAACAAAGTGAGTCCGTGGAGACCACAGGTTCTGGCGTGTTACACATCACAGAGTGCTTTGTTAACTCTCATTTCCCATACTTATTCTTCCCAATTAAATTTGTTTCCCATTAGCCAGGTTGATGAGAATAGTGCATTAGACTTACTCTTCTTCTTGCAATCATCATCCTTCATAGCATAATAACTTAATCAATTCTTGCAGAACAGGAATGAAGTGGAATGTCACTTTTTTGGACTTGGTCTGTATTCTGAAGGTGAAAGTCGGCATTTGAGAAACACATTTATAATGCTTTGGAAGTTTTACAAATAATAAAAAATAAAGTTACACTCTGAATCTGATTGAGAATGCAAATTTCTATGTTCTCTAGCATTGCATGTCCAACATGGTGGAAAAATGCTATTCAGTGACTACCGTAACCTTAGCACTACCCAGAACTGTTCTGAAACTAGGTCACTAGTTTCAGACTCTACTGTAGTTGCAGCAAATTATTAAAACTATCTACAGAATTTTAAACATACGATTTAGGTTTCAATGTCAGCAAAACAGCAATGTATAACCCATAGAGGTTATATCCTGGAAGTGAATTTATCAAACTATTGCTCCAATGTCTGAGAAGTAAAGCTATCCTCCCTAGGTACACAGCACTCTCTCACTTATGCTGACACATAAGGTGGTGGTGGATCTTTAGCAGCTCCGTTCACAGGATCGTCATACGGTGGCAAGAGGACCTGCAGGAAAGGAAAGAAAAGGTTATATTTTTTAAAAAGAATCCAGCTGATAAAATTTATGAAAAAGAAAATGAAGGAGAGTGAATTAGTAGGCAGGAGCAAATAGTTAGAAAATTAAACAGTATTATCTTGAAGTTCTTACTTTTAATTTGTGTGCCTGTTTTCATTACAAAGGAAAACATGATTTCTTCTAATTTCTTATTGACTCCGGTGACAGCTTGATTTCAGCCAAAGATCATTCACTGCTGATACCTGAGTTTGCTCAATCTGGCAGTGACAGTAGCTGCTTATTCTGCAGCTCTCCTCTGTCAAGAGCGCATAAACTCCTGGAGGAGTGCTCGAACTGCTAAGCCAGAGTGGGAAAAGTCCCGAAAACCTCTCTTTCTGAGGTCTCTCTGGAATAGGTAATAATTATTTTGGGGTGGGGAGAAAGAAAGCAAATGGAGAACAAATTACCCAATGCCTAAATAAATCTCCAGTTTTGTGCTCTTGGGGCACTCAGCTGTGAGAAGGAAGACCTACATTCCCCTAAGTCCTTCAGTGAATACTTCAACATCTGCTAGAAATTAGGACGGCTTTAATCATATATTGTCCACATTCATAGGAGCCCAGGGAGCTTCCTAGGACATGGGAGATATCATATAAGGATATCAATAGTAGAGCACTGGCCGCGATACTTTATGCAGCTGAAGATCAATTATTCATGATGAAATTTCCAGATTTATCAGCTTTGCTTCTTGGCTATTAAAGAGCACATAAAGCTGATTGTCTAAACACACATAGGGAAAATCCTGATCTCAGTTAAATCAGTGTAAGTTTTGCCATGAGAGGACTTCACCAGTTCTTAAAGAAGTTGATAACCTGGCTTCTGCAAAGAAACATCCATAATCATCCTTTTGGACTTCATCTACAACATGAAAAAAATCACTGGGACTCTGTCTACAGATTTAAATAGACTTTGGATCAGGCTTTTGTGAGATAGTTCCAAGGGTGATTAACATTATACTTATATGAGTTTACAGACATACATTGAGGACCATATGTTCAAGTACATCTGTGCACGTTTGTTACATTACAGAATGGCTACCTTGGCATCTTCATTATTTAGAAAAGGAAATTGTCAGAGCCATCACTCTTTATTAATACCAAAAGTTTGAGCTTGTAAATGCAATATACTATGCACATATCCACTACAATAATCTAAAAAGCCATGTATCAAAAGCATTTAATAAGTTATGTCAACTTTAAAGGGTGCAAACAGCTCATGGCAGACTACTTAACTAGTGAAATTAGGACAACCTGCAGAACTTCAAATAAATATTGTGATAAAAATCATAAATATATTTTGCAATGTAACCTCAGTAAATCACACCTCTAAAGCACGTAAACTGTGAAAAACTCTACAGTTGAGATTCCCTCCCTAGTGCTGATCATTAGTTTAATAACAGGGTTTCTAGTAAAACCTTTGTGTAACTAAATAGACGCTGGTTTCTCAAATGTACTGGAGCACATTCATTAGTTGATTATGAAACAATATAATTAGTAATTAAATCTGATCTACAGATGACTCTGAAAATGAATCTAGTTCACTCTGTGAAGTTTTAGCTGTCTTGCTGCACTCTTACAATGCTAAGCCTCAAACTGTGGTACATTCCTTTCAGGTTCAGTGTCCATTTGACCAGGCATGGTAAGAAGTGATATCAGTCGCAATCCAAAAAGCTGTCCATCTTCCAGGTCTGCGAGCTGATTAATAAAGGACAATACCTCCTCCTGTGCTCTGATCCTCTTTTAGATCCATATGTCCTACTGTAGTTACATCAATATTATTATTTCAGCATTGAGGTTACTGCCATTTGCAGTAGATCTCCTGGAGGATTTACTGATGTGAGTGAGCTTCTTCATTCCCCTCACTCCTGTATGAAACAAAATCTGTCTGGTAGGAGAACAGCCTCCTGGTAAGGCTTTTACCTCTTTGGAGGTGAGCACTCCTCTTTGATCTATGGGCCCAAAACTCATACATGTGTCCTAAGGACCCTCCGATGATGCCTTCTCACTTATCAACAGTTCAACAAGAAGTGAGAGGAGTTAGAAATACTTACAGGAGCCATTTTGGAGAACCCACTGGCTAAATCCTAAGACATATGGATTTCTATAGGAATATTCAAGGTATGTGGCACATGAACTTGGGAGACAACTAAAAAGCTTCAGAAGTTTCACAAGAAAATATCTACAGTGGAACGTTAAACAGTTTTTGCCAAATGTCTGTAAGATTTAGGGTCACTTTATTGCTGGCAAAGGTTATTTGTCTGAACAGTTCTACCAGTGATGACTTTACAGGCTTACTCCCCACACACATTTTTGTGTTTAAATATTTGAATATCCTAATCTTGCATTCCCTGACATGAACAGAATAGCAATAAAAGGTGAGTGTAGAATGAGCAGAATTCAAAATTACTACCTCTGCCTAGCAGTGTTTGAGTTAGACAAAGAAAATATGGACAGGATATTAAACAAAGGTTAAGATGAATGAACATGATGAACAACACATGGAAAAACACTCAGAGTTTGTGCAATACATGGTGCCAGCTGGGACCCCAAGTATCTCACATCATTAGTATAGCAGAAGTCCTTTAAACTAATGTAACTGTTTTACTTTCAATCAATGTGGTTTTGTTACTGTTACTAAATCACCTGTCAACTGTAAGTCTAAATAATCATCCTTCAGCATCCATGACAGTTTGGATAACTCTTCAACCACTCTGTAATCACAAATCTTGCAACTCTGCCTCTGTAAGACCACCTTTTAATTATTTTTGAAAAGAACAGAGTTTCAGACCATTATTTCCCTTAATAATTTTTCCATGTTTTCTCAATTAAGTCTATTTTGGCAAAAGGGAGAAACATGATAAAACCTGAATTATCACAGCGTTTAACTGTTTACTGTTGAAATGGTTAACAGTTTACAAAAATCTCAAGGAAAAGATAATTCCATTAGAATTTTAATCACTGAATTTATGTCAAAGTAGCTGAGATGAAAATCTGGATCAGAGTACTTTTCCCTTCTATGGTGTTAATTTTAAATCTCAACATGGTTTAATGGAAGCAGATAAGTGCCTTGGACAGAAAACAGCATATTTATTCAGGCAGTACATTATGCTCTCCAGAGACATAAAATGGAAGCCAGTTACTGAGCCAAAGGCTGAAATCAGGAACTGGAAAAATAGACAGAAACTCACTATTCAGTCTTATCTAAGAACCTAATTAGAATGGATGCAGTCTAAAATAATTCACAAATGACACAAATATATACATATTTTTGGTCCATGGTATCCCCAAGGCAGAATATCTACTGGGACAACCGATACATTTTGCTTTCTAGGCACAACATTTGAGCACCTCCTTGCTTGTTTGTGGTGAATTGAGAAAAATGTATGTTAGTTCCCCTGCATGCTCTGGGACTAATATTTACAAAGTGTTTGAGATTGACACTCACAAGCTAATTAAAAAGTCAGTACAAAGGACCCCCATTCTTTGGAACTCAGTGATCCCTGTGAAAAGAAGTTCTGGATTTTTATCAGTAGACAAGCAAGTAAATTTGGAAGATAAGATGATTGGAGGGTTCAGTCCTATAGGATGCCTAAAATTCCAAGGACAGAAGTTCCTAAATTCTATCACAATCCCTATAACTGTATTTAAGAGCCATGTAGCATTTTAAATCAAGCTTTAATATGCAGGCCAAGGAGGAGGTGATACAACTCATTGTTTGTATAGTTGTCTGGTGATGAAAGCATCGCACAGAGGTGCTGAGATCAGAGCTCTAGGGGCACCCAAACCAAGAGTATTCAAACCCATAGCTCCTATCTGCCATATGAATGCTCCAGACACATGGTTTCAGTTCAGTTGGAAGGACCATTTTCCACCCTCCTGTTGTCACTGTGAAGCCAAGTGTGCAAGAATCCATGGGGAAAGAAAGAAAACAGAAGAAAGTGTGGCTATGTAGCCCCATGGTTAAGGTACTTAAATGGAACAGGGCATCTTGAATGCTGGGCTTTGTTCCCAATACCATTTAAGCATTCTGTGATAAGCAGTCTTGTATAACACACAGAAATAATCCAGAACTGACCCATAAGAAATCCTGGTCCTGACTCAGCTGGTGTCATCCAAGTGGTTTGGATAATTGTATTACATAAGCATCTCTCTATTATAAAGCACGTGATACAAGATGACCTTCTCTGGAAGAAATAATTACCATACAAGTTTGCCAATGGCTATAACATATTCAGTTAATGTAAGCATATGTCATTTCTTATTTTTTACATCTTGGTTGATCTGGTTTTGGAGAAGAAGTTTTAAAAAACATTGCTTAGAAATACGCCTAAGAAGAAATACAGGCAAATATTTTTACATTCAGTTTCAAATTAATCTTGGCCCGAAGGTGGTTTGGGGAAGGGGGAGAAGGGGGGAATTGCATTATTTCAATAATAACTTCATATTTCCACAGCTGATTTCGTATTTATCTGAACTTCCAGTAGAAAATTTTCCTTCTCCAGTATATGTACAAGTTTTCTAATACTGCTGTAGTTATTCCTGTTCGAACTTAAGCTTTAAGATCTGTTTGGTGTCTAGCACATTTCTAAGGAAGAAAATGTACTCAGTCCTGTATAAGTAAACTTAAATATTTGATTATTTCTGCATTCTTAAGGGTCTCACTCAAAACTCACTGAACTTAATATAAGTCTTTCTCTGTCTTCAGAGAGCTTTGGATTTCTTTTCCCCCCAGCCATTTGTATTGTTCACTGGGTGGAATGGTACAATCGTTGCATAATAGCTTTGAGTTTGAAGAGCATTTTGGCTGTCAGCTCTATGAAATTTTTCTGAGTTCCCATAGCAAAATACCTTGCTGATGTCTTGTTAGAAACATATTGTTAAAGACAGCCCTAACATGCTTTTCTCTAACACTTTCTAGAACCAAAATACGCTCAATAATGGCAAAAAAGCTCTAGATTGAAAATGTCTTTGGTAAGTGCTGATGGCTGTAGTGAACATTCAGGATGTTTCCTCAAACTTTTATCTTTTCAATGAAACTCCAGCCCTGTCACTGAAGGACTTCACATTGCATCAAAGCCCAGTATATAGACAGGTGACAGTAAGTAGTTGAGTGGAATTGGGGTCATCACTACTGAAATTTAATCCCAGTCCTGTCACTGACCTTTTGAGTTTTTGACAAATCATTTGCCTTTGTCTTAGGAAGATCTCCCTTTTGTAAAATAGGCATATTATTTGAAATATCTTAAAAGCTGTTGGAAACTTTAAGGCAGATTTAAAACTGTTGGATGAAACTTGCATATGACTGTATGAGACAGGGACTAAATTGTGGAAATATTTACAAACTAAATATCTATTTGCAGAAATTTCAGCCTATGCCTGGAACTATTTACCCCAACCTCTTCACCACAGCTATGTATGGGTTATGTATCATTCTTACGGTGAAGTGACCTTTACATTTCAGACACCCAAACTGCTACCAGGAATCCTTATGGGAGGCCCTTGCGAATACCTGGGGAGGAAAGGGAGAAAGGGCAAAACGAGCCTTTTTGCCACGCAGCTTACCTACAAAGTTTCAGGCCTTACTCTCCATTTACTTAAAAAGGGAGGGAGAGTAACCACAAAGTGAACAGTGGTGGGTAGATGGTGAGAGTATGCCAGAGCCAGTTCTGGACTGTTTCACAGGTAAAAGTGCTGAACCACAGGAATTTCCTGGTCCAGGAACTGCTGTCCAATGTGCAGCCCCTGGCCTGGTGATGAGACAGGCACTGACACAGCTGCAGTCTGAAAAACAGTCACCATATGCCTTTCCTTTCCTAATTCAGGATAAATTTTCTCCTGGATCCAGCACAGGGCTGATGTATCAGGTTCAGAGAAAACTAAATTGAAAGATGAGCTTTTAAGTAGTACATGCCTAGCTGCACCAGTCCTCTACTCTGGGTTCATTTCATCTCAGTGATTCCAGCCCAAGACCAACCATCGACTTGTACCAGTCTAATACCTTTGTGTGGTTTGGGTTGCATTTAATGGCATGCAATCACATTCACTAATTTCATGTTTACTTCCCTGCTCTTCTGTCATTCACCCAGCCAAGAAAAGTGGAATTTCCTCCCCCAGCTGCGGTGCTTTGAGGAGCCATTAAGCACATAAACCTTGTTCAGCTGCAGTGGAGGAAGCAGCCAGCCTACAAACAGCTCTAGAGAGAAGGCTATTGATGTGACCACCTGTCCAGTTCAAGATAGTCCCACCAGCCCTCATGTACTGTTGGGTTCTTGACTATGCAAATGTTATGAAGATCACTTGGGTAAAACAGATTTCTCTGTGCATAAACAGCTATAGCTGGCCGATTGCTTCACTCTGTATGCAGGAAAGGCTGAGAATAATTCTCTCAGCAACGTTTTCCTGTCATGTTTGACAATGTGGTTTTCTTCTGAGAAGTCTGAAACTACAGAAGAAAATGTAAAATTAAGAAGTATTTTTTGCTTCAAATTTTCAGAAATCCAGATCATCTCAGTAGAGCTTAGTTTTGGAGACCTGAGGCACCAGGTGTCAGCTATTTCCTCTAGTACTATGTAGGACAATGAGCACTGGACTACATGTAAACATCATTGATTATATAATTAATTTTCTATTTTATTTGAAAAGAAGCAAGCCTATTAATGTAGCACATATTTTATTTTTTGTATAGAATTTACTGGAAGGTACTATATATACTGATTTTATTGAGGCAGACTCTTCAAAGGTTCCTAATGTTTCTGTACATAGGGTGGGAGGAAGTAGCATTTATCAAGAGTTTCTGAAGAAAAGTGTTTTTTCTACAATGGGTGCCCAAGAGTTTTTAAGCCCCAGGTTTTTCAGATGTCTCTGAAGTGAGTCACCCGGTGTCTTCTGCTACTTTAAAAAAATCAGTTAATAAACTGCAGGTGCAAACTGCACCTTTGGGTCATCTGATCTTGTTATCTCTGAGGTAACTTCAGAAAAGTAGGTAATACTTGGCGCTGAAGAGCAGTAGATCATGCACACTCAGATTACCAAGGAAGAGAGTTATGAAGTATTAAAGCTGAATCCATTGAGAATTAAGAGTTTTCTCTTGAACCCCTGAACATGAAGATGCCCTTTACACTGACTATGAAAAGACTGACAGCCTTCAGGAGAAGAGGGAGCCTTTTCCTAGTAGTGAAGAAACAGGAATAATAATAATTCTGTGGAAAGAAGCAGTCAAATGTTGCATTACAAGATAAGCACTGAAGAAAGAAGCAGAGATTGGCTCTCATCACGCTGCAGATAAGCATATGCATGTAGGGGCAGCTCTGCTGGATCGGGTGAAAGGTCCATCCAGATCACAGCAATTAGTGATGCATGATGAAGAAAGGGAAGTGCAAGACAGAACAATAAAACAAAGAAAGAGCAGTGCAAGCATATATAGTCATAACTTGCCCAGAATATTCTTTTGAATGTCAAGAATTTACTGAATTATTGGTCATGTCTTATGGGAATTTTTCCACTAATTTTCTTCTACTGTTCAACTGCCCTTTAGAAGCAATTCTTATAAATAAATGCTTATAAATAAATATCTACTTCAGAGGTGGCTGTTTACAATGTAAATAACTGCTCTGGTCAAATGAGTCCAGTCAAAGCAACTCTTTCTGAGGAAGTTAGAGAGCAATGTTTAAAAAAAAACCTTTTCCATCTTTCTTTTTCTCCTTCCCCTGTTCCCAGATTAAAAAAATGCTGGGTATAGGGCCAAAGCTTCATATCCAAGCCAAATAATATTTAATATGAAATGAGAAATGTTTTACTTCTGTGCTTTATGCACAGATGCTTTTCCTTGAAAGGTTTGTCCAAAATGTGCTGGTTAATTGCTATTTAAGGGTTTCGTGATATGTTGTCTGACAAAGAAATCCCAAGAAACCCTCCTCTCAACATGGACAGGAAGTATTTTCATGTTTATATGTATGCATTTCCTTTAGAAACCACACTAGAATGATTACAGATGGAGTAGCTGGAAGCAGAATAGCTCAGAGATTTATTTATAACCCCATTCAGCAAAGAAGTAGGCCTCAGTGCTGCAAAATCATCTGTGCAAAGTTAGAGTTAGTATGTTTTGTTTTCCTTTGGCAAAACCGCTTGTTTATTCCAAGCCACCAGCTCTCCAAGACATTAAGAAACTTTACATGAGTTTATGGATCTCTGTAATGAAGCAGCACATGTTTTTATCAGTCCAGATATAGGAATAAATGTACATATTACTAGGACATAGCAATATTTGGGGACAGATTGTGATTACCCTTGTGTGGGAAGAAAATTAGATTCAGGAAGCTATTGTCTTTTTCCATCATGTGCAACCTCATAAAAGTCTTCCAGAATAACGGTGTAACTAACTGCTGTCTCCATTCAAAGGCATGGAGGGAGAGTCCACCTCAGGCCAGCCCTCTACTGCTGCATCTCTAGTTGCGCATCATGTGTTTGTACAGACAGAACATATTTATCTTTCATATTTGTCTTTTGATGGACCTTTAAATTAGTAACTTGCATCTCTTTCTAACCTTATCTCTTCTCATGGTTACATTGTGTATCGCACACAAGAGTTAACAAGACAGGAACCTAGGAATAGCTCACAAAGGGCAGCCAAATTGTTTAACAGAACTGGTCACCTCCCAAGAGCATTCGGGTTATCACAGCCTTGCTGTACTACAGATATTTCTGAAAAGACCTCTGTCGTGTCTTCATCTCACCAAATGAACCATTTTTTCCTATCTAAATGCCTATGGACATAGAGTGACCCCGTGTCAGTCTTTGGGCACCATGACAGAGAGACGGGCCAGTTGTAAAGCTTGCAGGTAGATTTTGAAGCATCATTATAATGTCTGGGAGCAGTAAGAGCTGGGATTTTGAGATGACTGATCTCTAGTTCTGTCTTCCATACATATTTTTCACTGATTTTAATTTGTATACAAACATATTATTTCGGTATCACTATGAAAAAGTAAGGCATAATACTGCCATATAAAATACAGTTTTTCCTGCACAGGGTATATAGGCAATTCCTAGTAAATGCTGAAGGGAAGCCTTTGTTTATAACCAAATTCCTAAAATACTGTATTAAAACTACAAATGACTAGTGTCATTAAAGGTGATGAACTGACAGCTTGAGCCTTAAGTTTATATAAAAGTCTGTTAATGTTACTAAATCACATCTGTAAAGTGCCTGTCAATCAGAAACTCCCACAAACTTTTTCAGATCTTTTAAATTTGGTACATGAACGTCCACTCAGCCTTGTTCTTTCTGAAGTTGAGTTTTTGTCACAGAGTTAATCTAAAGCAGACCTCACTTTCCTCACTGCTCATAAGACAGAGGACTAAACTCACAAGTGCTGTGCAGTTTGGGACAGACCGCAGGGGACAGTCCTGTGTTCATAAAGAGCCCTGAGCTTGGGAAGAGCACAGTTGCTTTATGGGAGCCACTAAAGTGAATTGAAATCAGACTGAAAGAACGGTCCAGAAATCACCAGAAGTCATTAATAACTGCAGGAAGCCAGACCTTTCGATTACTGTCACACCCTTGTCAAAACAACCACAGCTGGGTGGGGAGCTGAGCGCTGCTCCTACGCAAACTCTAAAAAAGCAATGCCACCTACAGAACCATCAGCTGCAGCGGCTCCCTCCCACCTCACTGGCAGAGGGTGTTCTTTCTGCATCTGTATGGTTTGTGGTGTCGGGTAAGTTTCGGCAGAGAGGCTCAGGGCTGGAGGAATGCAGATATATGAGGAGTTCCTCCTCCGTTTGGCAGAGGCCAGGCTTGCACTGTGCAAGGGGACGCAGCACAAAGACACCAGATGAGCTCGTGCTGGAGCTGAAGGCAGGACCACTCTGGGAAGAGCAGCTCTGCAGAAGGACAGGGCTCCTAGTGCGGGCCAGCTATAGGGCTACAAAGCCACAGCAGGGCTAACTGCTTTCTCTTGCACCCTACTGCATTCCCCTTTTTGAGCAATACCTGCCTCCTCATCCTTTGTTCCACAGTGTAACTACGACTTGAGCCTGACCTGGAATGTGCATACACCATCCAACTTATACACCATATATCCCTGACAACAGGAATTTAAGTTTTCATCAGCTTTTGCCACACTGATACATATCCTTGGAATTATACTGAAGACTTCGACACACTTTTTGGAGCCCACAAAACAGCAGCTGTCAGGTGATAATGAATCAACTCTATTAGAAAAAAAGGTTCTGTGAAAAACACTGCAAATTTATAAACACTCTGTTTTTTCCTACATTGCAACACTCCCAATTAGTGAATCAAAAAAAATTTGGAAGATTTAAATTACACATCCCCATTTCATGTCTTCTTTTTAATCTCATTTTGAACACTGAGAACAATATTTGTCTATTTTTATTGCAAATCTCTTACAAATTATCATGTATTAGAATAATTCCAGTATCTGAGCTGCAAAAATACAGTTTTTGTGTTTAAAATAAATATCTATTGTGGAAAATAGAGAAGCATATATTTTGATCTCGTAATTTAACTTGTAAGTAAATGTAATTGCTATAATGAGAAACAAAAATGTTTTGGAAATCTTATTTTTAAACTTTAGAAGGTATTTGCCCCAAGTTGACACCAATTATAGCCTGTTCTAAATAGCACAGCTGGCTTCTGACAGAAGCTATCTAGTAATAGGTGAGACTTATAACAAGAAGGGTGATTAGCAAATAGCACTAAGCAACAGAGCAAACAGGCAGTGTGAAGCAATTCAGACTACAGGGAATGCTGGATTTTAAGACAAAGTCCTTCCATGAACAAGAAAGCCGTGGATGAAAGAGCTGAGTATAGATGGTAAGATGGGAAAGTTAGAAAAAAAAAAAAGAAGAAGAAGAAACAATACTTTTCGTAAGATTAAAGGACATCTGATGAGATAGGACTTCACTGCAGGTAGAATATGAAATGCTGGAGCAGTTGAATAGCTGTTTGTTGGCAGATGCAGGCTGTCATGATACTTTTCTGCAACTCAAAATCAAACAGAAGGGGAGGAAGTACGCATGTTACACATGCATACTAGCAAGACATCAATGCTGGCATCCACATGGAGCCTGAGCCCTTTGAAGATTCTTTGATTAAAGACATTGCTCTGGGAATGTTTATAAGTGCAATTCTGCAGAAAAACAGATCCAGTGTTTAAACCACACTCCGGGCTTCTTGTAGACTATTACATGTGGTTAATGACTCCTTTTACTTCAAGCACTGGGTAGTTCTGCTTATATCCTTTTTGTTGGTGCCCCTGCTGCTTCTTCTCTGCCTCCTGTTTTACCTACTTTCCCTCTTGCAATTTTTATCAGACAGATTCCACTAGGGAAAGTCAGAGCTCCTCTGCCTGGACTCAGTTGGAGGCCCTGAGAAGGGTTCAGGGAGCAGGTCATGCCAGGGGTATTTTTTTGTGGTGTTCACTCACTTTAAAGTATGTTCATGGTTACTACTCCCTGGGAAGAGATGCCTCTGATCTAGTGGCCCAGTAATAATAATATGCATACAGACTGCCACACAGGACCAGCTACCTGGTGAACATTGCCAAGTTTGTAGGATTATTATGCCAAATGATGGAAAATATCTTTAAAGCAGGATTTTTCTCCAAGTTGCCTTCTATTCTGACATGTACCTTCCCAAAACTGGCTCAGTAGTTGGAAATCACAGGTCCCAGAACACCTGTCAGAAACAAGAGCTCTTGTGCATGGTGTGTCTGCCTCCGGGCTCCATCTCACACTTCGGTCTGTTTAGCTGGCATGCTGGTCCTTCTCTCTGTCCATAGCCAAACTAATCACCTTCCACACATGTAGAATAACACAAAGAATGGCTTTTTCAACCTTACCAAAGAGTATTCTTCCTCTGCTCAGAGTAATCATCCAAAAGGAACGAAAGACCTAACTCTGCACTTCTGAAATAGGTTTCCTATTGCTTTGAGAAAGGGAGAGCAAACAGAAGTGTTGACAGATTAATTACAGGCTACTTATTTGATGTCATGTCCGCAGAAGGAATGTATCTGCATTGAAAAAACAAGTAACTTATTAACCATTGTGGATAAATATATGTCAGATAGGATCCACTGGATAAAGTACATAAGGATCTAAATCCCACTTTGAAGAGAGATTTACGGCTTTACATTTTATCCCCACTGGCAGCATGACCGGAGATGAAACTTCCATTGATTGGCTTCAGTGAGAGTTAAAAATAAACAAAATGAAATCCCCTGGCTGTCCAACAGCACAAAGGAGATGTTCCTGCTCTGGAGAACAAAATGTCTAACTTTGGGTTACCTTCTGCACTCATATGCTGGCAATTTTTCCAAATTGGATGAACATTTCCATGGTACTGCTGCCATGGTTCAAATTCGCTTAGAGAATTAATCTTCATCCATGGTGTGCTTGAGCAGTTGGCAGGAAAAAGCAATCCCAGATTGGGAAAGTGGAAAATATAATTTTCAGGTTACTATGTTTCACTGCAGAGGAGCCCCCTTACTGCCATGCCAAAATCTCCTACAGATACCTACAGAAACCGTGGGAAGAAAAGTACTGGAAAAACATGTAGAGAAGGGAGATTATACCATATTCCCAAGTGACTCTGCTGTGACTAAGGTACACAGTTGGATCCCCAGGTCCTGGCATTATCAGCCCCTGGAGCATAAGAGGGTCATGTCTTCCCACCAGCTGGAGTCCAGGCCATTCCTCTGCCCAGCACCAGCTGGTCCCCCCACCCCATAATGCTGTCTGTTCATAGAGCCAAGCCAGGTATGTTCACATGGCGTCAAACTTCAGGCCATAGAAGTAGGACCTCTCGCCTAGCAGGGGCAGCAGGAATATCCTGTTCACAGCCTGCAGTGGGGAGGATGTCCATTTGTCCGAGTGGCACACTTGCAAAAAAGGATGGCTTAAACCACTTATGCTGAGCAACAAAAAACAGATTATCTGGTAGCTGGTAAGGGTAGCTATCAAGTTAGTTACAGTCCAGATCTATGAGCATTATTTATAAGAACGAGTTTGATCAGGGAGAACTAACTGGAAATTTCTGTACTGGCAATGTCCCCCCAAGATCAGGCCACACTTGAGTTGTTCTCATGGATTTTAGTGGTATGAAAATTAGGCAGTAGGAAGGCAGAGAGACAGCTGAATATTTTTAAAAATAAACTATTATTGAATTGGTGGCTGGTAGCAGAGAGGGATCTGTAGAGAGGATCTCGTGCAGAGTGTGAGAGAAGGTATGAGAGATGCAGGAGTGTGCCAGTGTCTGGCATTGGCAGAGCAATCCTGTATGAGGACAGAAAACACAAGAGCTCATCTCTTGGGAGGACCTATCAGTAGATTTCCACCACAAAACCAGCCAAGAAGAAGACAGATGAATGCTGCTGCTGAGACACTCTCAACGTGAATTTACAGAGTCATGATGGACTTGCTTTAGATAGCAATGGGTGAAACTAGCCATGAGACCCACCAAGGACTTCCTGAATGCAGAGAGCCAAGGAACAAGAAGCAGGCCCGCCTGACTGTGCTTAAAGAGTTATCCATTCTCCTAATCAAATCTGCATGTGATATGTAAGTCTGCTTACACACCTTGCCAGTGGTAAATTAAGAAATGTAGTAAACCAAAAGGGAATCGGGTTGTTATTTTGAGAACAACTTTCTAGACTGGAGAACCAATTATATAAAATCACAGCTTCTTACTCTTTTGAACCAAATCCTAGTGCTCTATATTAAAGAAGTTTCATTATCTCCTAAAAAAGAGACCTGTAATCCAAACATTTCAGAAGGGTTCACAGCTGCTGCAGCCAGCAAGTAACTGTGGACCCTTCCTATCTCTCGTGTCACAGCAATGCAGCTAGTAAGGATTTGATTGTTCTTCTCAAGAAAAGCTCAGTCATTAATGTTGTATTTCCATTTAAATTGAAACTCTTAGATATATTTTTCAAGGGTTCTGATCTGGTAAAACAGGCAACTCCTAGTTCAAAAGTTAGAAGAGGGAAAATAATGATCTTTATGAAGGTATAAGTAAATTTGTCTTTATCTGGCAATGGAAGGTCCAAGAATTTGATTTTGCCAAGATGTTAATAAACCAGAGGTAAGAATAGCTATTGTAGCTGACATGCTTTCTCTTACAACAGACACAGATGTCCCTTCAACAAATGGCACACAACAATCATTAAGTAGTCATAACAAAAATGCAATTGTTTATGGCTATTTAACTGTTTGTAATTAGAGTTATTAGAAGATGGGGGTTTTCCTATTCCTTTTCCATTTTCAGTACAAATTCTACAGATATATAGAATTTTGAATTCAAGGATGAATTTTTCAATGATTTGTTACTGTAGGTAGAGATTTCTTTTTTCCCCTGAATGCAAATTATAACAGAAATAATAACATATTTCAGTTTTAAGATATTTTTTGAAGAAAGCTCTCTCAAAGAATTGTGGGACAGTAATAAAACATTTCTAGTAAAAAATTTCTTTGCTGCATTGAAAATATTTATGTAACTGGAGAAAGATTTTGAATTTCCAATCATCCCTTTATATCAAGCAGATCTTTTAAGTTTGGCAGTAACTAACCATACTCTAGCCCATATCTAAACTCCATTCTAAATGTTCCTTTGTAAAACAGTGTCTAGCACTTGCAAACTTAATAACTTAAAAAAACCCAGTTTGTGCGCAGAGTGCAGATGAGATGCATTAATTACTATGCAGTACAAGGGATATTATCAGGTAGTAGCTGGGATCTGATCTCTAGATTTCAGAAGTGTTGAAGTATATTTAAAACTTTTCACTCTAAATTGTAGCTCTTATGCCCCATCCTATATTTAAGCTTAGGTTTTTACTTCCTTTTGTACAGACTGACATTCTTTCAGCTAATGCTGATTACAAGTATATATCAAAAAACCATCCCTGAAGACAAGAACGCGCCCTGCAGATCTGACCTGCAGCTCTGCTGGAATTCAGGTAGCAGGGTTAATTCGAAAAATGACACATTTCTTTCAAAGCAGAGGGCAGAGATTGACCCACATTTTTAAAGAAACTTGTAGTTTATAATTTAAAGGTATGGTGGCGTGGAGGAGCCCTGCAGAAAGAAGTTTCCCAGTGTCAAGAAAAATGTAAAAACATCATTTTAACACAAATGCACACTTGACTGTTGAAGGAATATTACACGATTGAACAGATAGCAGTGACCTATCACAGCATTTCACTTCAAAATTTCATGAGGTTTCTTCAAAAGTCCTAAACTCTGACAGCACTAAACTTTCAAAGCCCCATTCTTCTGCACTTCATTTTGAAGCCATTCTTATCCAACTGTGTTGAGCTTACTTTTTTAGTTATGTGAAGAGGGGTTTTTGCTGATGTCTCCCAATGTAGATGTAGAAAAAAAAAAATTGGGTCTGTAACTGAGGGGATTGAAGGGAAGGGAGAACAAATTTCTGATTCACAATGGGGAATGATGAGGATTTAACCCTACTAACTATTGTTTCTTGCTGAATCTCAGCGACGAGCAGAAGAAAGAAAGAGGTTGCTCAGGAGCATGTCAGCTCCTCCATCACGTCACTGAGCGCACTGCACTGGTGAGTGTCCATGGGGCTTGTCAGGGAAGGATGTGCAAGAGATGGAGACCAGCTGTGTCACCTGGGGGTGAAGGAGTTGTTCTTGACTGGAGAGATTTGACTGAAGCTCACCTCCACCCTAAATAAATAATTAAAACCCTAAGCTATTAGTGACTCCTCCTCCTGCCTCTCTGGCTGGGCCTGAGAAACTCCTCAGCAGTTTTGCTCCTGAGCCACTCCTGAAAAGAATTATTGGGTGAATTTGTTGGTTAGCCTATAATTTCCCAAGCAGCTATTTCTATAGGACCTGATGCAATGTCATCTCATTGAACTCATTTAGAAAGAATGAATAACCAATGCATTATACCTAAAAGCAAGACATTCTGACCATATTCAAATTAAGGAGGTACAAATATTGAGGAAAGAAGAAGAGCCCAATGGTCTTGGTGCCAGCTAGGAACGTAGAGCCTTGCTCAATACCTGCCTCTGCCACAGCTGTCTTGTAAGATCAAGATAAGCAAACTTAAACTCTCAGTGCAAGAATATGTCATCTGTAAATGGGATACAAGTGCTTTAAAGATGAGGAGGCAGCTCAGAGTACTTTGGTGATTACTAAATACAAAAGCACCAAGAGGAGTTTTGGTAACCAGGCTTCTCTGAAAAGCAAAGTCTTTTGCTTTGAAAAGGTGGCAGCAGAGCAGGTGGTTTTAATGGAGTTTTTAAAAAGCCTTGGCAAATTTATTTTCCCAGATAATCCAGCTGACACTCTTCCACTACTGAGCCAGTTCTGTGGGCTGTAGTGTTAGCAATTTTGAAGCCGAGTTACAACTACCCACAGGCTCAAAAAAAGAGCTCTCAAAATTATTTAATGTAAAACTCCTGGTTTTACTCAAAGTAGATTCCACTAAAGAAAGTAGTAATACTTCTTAGCTTTCAATAAACCCATACTTTTATACTTAAATGTGCTGGTTGCCAGCTTTGATTGTAGTCTGCAAAACTTCTCATGCTTTTCTTAAAGCTCCTAGTATTGAAGATAAATAACTATGCAAGAGTTACAACTTTCATGTAAAAGTAGTAATAGTTTTCTAAGCCCTTGTGGCTGCACAGGCATCGCTCATTCCAGTGGTTTAAACTTGATGGTCTAATACCTCAGCATGTGGAAACCACCCACAACTAGGAAAACCTGAGGAAGGCAATCCTGAAATTTTACCCAGATGATCCAAAGGACCAAGTTCATGCTGCTCTCATTCTGTTATGTAAATGATGTAAAGACCCTTGTTATATAAGCCAGTGCGGTCACCCTAGGGACTGGTTTGGCACAGTGCCCTCAGTGTGGAGCTTGGGTGGAACCAAGCAGCTCCACGGAGATAACTGCTGCAAACAGAAGTAGCTCTTTCCAGGGACTCTTCCTTCTTGTATTCCTCCAGTGCCTCCTGCAGCAAGCCAGACATTGCTTAGCAGTCATGCCATGCACATATGCATGTCAGCACTAAACTACTATCAAGTGAACTGTCACCTTGCATTCTTTGAGGTTAAAATCAGTTTACTGATTTCTTTCATGTTGATCTTTGCTTCGTTCTGTCTCCTTACCATACAAAGCCCATCATGTGATGGGAAATGAATCACTGATCATTTGTTGCATTTTAGCTCCTCTCTGTGTGTAAAGCACTACACCAGATGCTGAGTGTCCTAAATCACAGTTTCTATAGATAAATCCACATTTCATAGCAGGTGTAGACCATAGCATCTCTGCATCCTAACAAGTCCCCTCACTGTTCTGAGCACTGGAGAGCTCAGAACTGTGGGTCATTTCTGGGCCCAAGAGGTAAGCTGTAGTTTATGCCTAACATAGATTCTTTAACAGATTTTACGCACAAAATAAACCAGTATTTGAGCAATAGATATGATCTATAACCACAGCACATCAGTCTGTTGAATATCAAGCCTAAACATATCCAACAGATGAGGAGTCTCAAAAGAATTAAGAGAGCTAGCCAAGGAGTCAGAAATTAATATAAAATAAAGCTAATAAATGCATAATACTGGACAAATATTTGCAATTTAACATCCTTACCGCAGTGTCATTGGTGGTAATGTACACCAACACATCCGAGTTGTTTCTGCTATTAATATATCGGTAACAGTTCCACACACAGCTTATCAAGTAACCCTGCAAAGAAAGGAGAATTATTATTCTGTGCAAAAAACCCTTTTATTGCAGCAATAATTATACCACAGGATAGTTAACTCCACTGTTTTTTTTCTTGGAGGTCACTTAGCTCTGGGTAGGGCTGCCACCTGGCAAATAACTCGTTGTCTCCACTTTTTTTTTTTAACTGGTTGTGCAAAGTGATCACATCCATAATCTCCTTTACCAGCAGGAGGGATTCCAGTTCAGTCAGCAGAAATGAGCAAAGTGACTGGAAGGAAGACAGGATGCAGTAACACATGTGGCGGAGCAGGAATCAGATCCTCAGCATGCTAGGGACAAGGCTGGTGGGACTAAGCAGTTCCCCTGGAACTTTCTGCTTCCCACGTAGTCACATATGACAGTGATCAGGAGAACAATGTGTTTTGATAGTGCCCAACTTATATTTTTACTTAGTAGGTTCTGCATAGCAATTCTTTAATTCTTTCACAAACCTAGCATGTGCAATTTAAACTGCCAGCACTGACTGGATTTGCATGTGTATCTCACTCCAAGTGAGTCATATTTCTGTGACTCACTTGCACTGATGACCTTCCAAAAGCCTCTTATCCCTTTGAGCTGCCCTGTGCTTCCTCCCTCCAGAGCTGTCACACACAAGCCGTGTTTTTCAGGATGCCACATGACTCACTGATGGATCACTTGCAGATCAGGAAGAGTTTTTTTCCACTGGAGCCAAGCTGTATAAAATCCAGTAAATTTGCTTCCTTTTTACAGAATCTTACAGACCCTAGATGACTTGGAGGTGTTGCAGACTTGGGCAACACTTTCGACCATCAAGTGTGGAGAGGAAAGTCTTCTAGAGCAAGCTGTGTCCCAAGGGAAGGTTAGACTGGCTCTACAGCCTGAGCTGTGGGCTATGCAAACCTGCCCCAGGCTACGGAAACAAGTGGTGTAAAGGCACATACATGAAGAACTGCATCTTTTCCAGAATTAAATAAAACGCCATTGTTAATTATGAATAGTAGTAAGTAGTTCAGTAGCTTTCAATGCTCAGATACTATGTGCTGAGAAAGGCATAAGAGCTCATAAAGAACAGAGACTGAATACAGTACATGTCTGTGGGGACACAGCCCACCTTTATAAGAAACCCTTTAAATTAAGCCTATCTATTTGCAAACCAATTTCTATACTCCTCCTGTCAAAATCCAAACTGAGGGAAGCCCTGTTTCAGCTAATACAGTCTCATCTGTGAGAAGCTAGTGGGAGATTTATTTGTGAACGCTCTCATTCCATTACACGTGGTGAATAAAATGCATTTAACCCCACAGTGAACCCCTCTAGCTCCTCCAGCTCTAATCAGCCCTGCTCCTGCATGCATGGTT
>JAVSBS010021889.1:7695-27635 GCA_033124195.1 Coracias cyanogaster
TCCTTTTATCCTGAGTAAAAACTGATTAGGCTGAATTGTTCTTGACACAACTATATTGGTTTTCTTTGCTTTTGATGAACTCCTTTTGTAGGTGCTTACAAATACACTGGTTTTAATAGCGTTGATACATACGTAAGAATTCTGACTCGTTTTGAGTTTGTCTGTCCTTTTGACTGGCACTGTATATTCCCCTTCATGAACTTGTGGAGTTCAGGAATGTTTGTTTTTAACTAGGATGATGACTCGTGTTTCCATGTGTTATTACCCGCTGTCTCTGCATCGAGCTACTTCTGACAAAGGGAGAAAACATCTCAGTTACCTTAATGATCTCAGGTGACTGAACAGTTCCACAAGCTCTGGAATTCAAAAGCCATACTAAAATGCGTGCAAAAGAAAAGGTGTAGGTGCAAGCAGTCCTGAATGTTACACTGAAAAGTGTCTTAAGTAATTATGAATAGAATTATTGAACTGAAATGTTTGAAGATGTGTCATGGTTTCTTTTGTCACTTATTAGTAATGATTAATCTTTTTCTAGAGACTTGACCAACAAGACAGTGGGCACCTGCTTGTCCGTTCAGTTTTATTTACCTGTTTATGTATTCTCCCCTCTTATTTTGTGTACCTCTAGACCCTCTTCCAATTAGTAGGATGTGATACAGCTGGCGAATTAGATCTTACTTACTCTAACGTTGTCCCTGTGTGCTTGCTTCTTTTTAAAATCCTATTCTTCCTGTCATGTCATGAATCCATGCTGTAATATGTAATTGAATTATTCTTGGATCACTGAAGAATCTTCTGATACTGATCTCTAGATACACTTCCTATCACTTCTTTCTATCAGGGGATCCTACATCTGTAAACTTACTATGATCTTTCTTTAGCTGCCAGCTCATGCATTCCTTTAGAATGGGGTGGGAAATGTTCAGTCTGCAACATCCATATCATATAGCCTGTGGCTGCATGAATAATGCTACTGTGTAACTTTAATGTGTAGTCTGCCAGGATATTTTAAAGCTCTTCGCAGCTTTCAGTAAGGAAAAAAAAAAAAAATCTTGTTTCTGTTGCTACATCCTATTCTTTTGGTTCCTTGCATTTGAAATCCATTCAGCTGGTGATGGAATATTCAATTCCTATTACTGTCATCATACTGCTTCCTATGTGTAAGGCTTTAAATGGGTTTGGTTCCCCCCTCTAAAACTGGCAGTAGTTTTTCGCTAGACTTGGTTGCATCTTGGCAACAAAGTTGTCGAGCGTGTTCTAAAAACTTAATGATGATTTATCTCCTGCCACTTAAAGTAGGCATCTTTATAACCATCTCTTCTCACCTTTTTCATCTTTTTTTTTTGCCATTCAGTCTTATCCTGTGACTAATGATATGGCTGGTTATTTTAGTGGTCTTTGTTGTTTGGTTTGTCTTTATTTCTGAGAAAACTTTCCTCTTAAATAAACAGAAGTGAATTGATACGGTACAACGTCACTTCTTTTTTCTGTGCTTGCCCTTCTTAAGCCATGTTAGCATTCTCCTACTAAGTCTGACATTGATTCAGCTGCTGGTGTCTTATTTCTCGTCCATTGCTTTCGGTGCTCTTGGCTCTTCAGCAGACAGCTCAGCAGGCTGAAGTCATGCCTTCTTCCTGCATTGCTCTGTGACAAAACTGCAGTTTCTTGTTCTCTCCCAGTCCCTCATTTCTCATGCTTTTCATGGGATACACCATGAACATTTTGTTTATCATTCAAACCTATCTAAAAATCCAAGAAATTAGTCATATTCCTCTTAGAGAAGGTAGGTTGAAGTAAAGCTGTTGCTTACGGTTACAGCAACGTACTGTACACCGCATAGTTTCCTTTACAGAATCTGTTCCTAAGCTGAGGAATGCTGATAAAGTCCTACCTGAACATTTGAGTTCTGGAACATTGTTCTTGAAACCCCTCTTCTTCATTCAGATGTCTCCGTTTTCCTTCAAAGTCACGTTTTGGGAGCTGTTGGTGAGCTTGTAGAGACATCTGAGGAATAGTTTGTGGTTCTTACTATGTAGTGTCACTGTTGCTCTTAGAGTGGGTTAACTATATGTATTCTGGATGTTTTTTCAGATCTATTGGAGGTGTTGTGTTAATGACCTACACTAGAACGACTGCCATCTCCTGCATTGTGAAAGATGTGCGAGAGATTATCAAGGATATTAAGGAACTCATTCAGTAAATTCAGACTGGGGGTGAACAGAAACTTTGTAGCCAGTTTTGGTGACAGCTTTCAGATAAAAATGCAGGCAGAAGAACAACTTACAAGGTTAATGATGTCCTTTACCTATTGTATACTCTGCCAAGCATTATCTGTAACAGTAGGGAGAGAGGGTAACGCAGCCTGGCTTACTTAAGTGATTTGTCACCATGGTGTCTTCTGGCACCGTCTGACATAGCTAAGCTAATCTAATGGCTTGCTGCCACAGCAAGGATGGTGTCCTTGTGCTGTGTAGCTTCTCCTGTCTTAAGGAAAGGGTGGGAATAATCTGCCACATGGCTAAGTGTGGGAGCTGAACAGACCCAAAACTGGCACTATCAGGAAGCTGATAACTTCTGACAAATTCAGCTTTTCCAGCCAACTTGTGGAAGAGTGTTGTGTAAATCCAGAAGCAGTGGGAGGGAAGGAGTGGAACTACACAAGCAGTGCAGAGACGTCCGTGGCTGCTGCTGCTATGCTGTGCGATGTGGAGCCACGTCTTTAGACCTCGCCTTTGAAAAGGTAGAGCTGTTCTGTATTTGACAAAGGAGTGCTGACTAGGAGCGTGAAACATTTCTCTTTTAAATTGCAGCTTAAGCCAGATGTACATGAACAACTCTCCAGTTCCTCGTTTCACTGTGATATGTTTGGTTTTTTTATTCCTAAGTTAACAAAAGACTTAAGTGAGATGAGAGAATTGTATAGAGTGGTTTTGTTGGTATAACAGCTCTTTTAGTAAAGTTTATCAGTATAATCATAGTAATAAACTTCACCTAATATATTGCTGTTGGATCAGTTCTGTAGTAAGCATCAGGATGAAAAATTTATTTTGTCTCCAACTGTAACATTTTAATTCTCTATCCTCTGAAATGTGATAATAAAGATAGGACAATGAAGCTGGTAAGGGGTCTGGAGAACACGTCTTGTGAGGAGTGGCTGAGGTAACTAGGACTGTTTAGTCTGGAGAAGAGAAGGCTGAGGGGAGACCTTACTGTGCTCTGCAGCTACCTGAAAGGAGGTTGCAGGGAGGTGAGTGTTGGCCTCTTCTCCCAAGTAACTAGTGATACAAGAGGGAACGGCCTCAGGTTGCACCAGGGTAGGTTTAGATTGGATATCAGGAAAAATTTATTTACTGAAAGAGTGGCCAAGCATTGGCACAGACTGCCCAGGGAAGTGGTGGAGTCCCCATCCCTGGAGGTGTTCAAAAAATGTTTAGACGTGGCGTTTCAGGACATGGTCTAGTGGTTATGGTAGTGTTGGGTTGACATTTGGACTTGATGATCTTAGAGGTCTTTTCCAACCTTTATGATTCTATGAAGATATTCCTTGACTATTTTTAAATAAAGTGTGATGTGGAGTAACCTAAAGTACAGATAGGTATGTGTGCAGTACCTTAAAATAAAATGTTTTTTTTCCAGTAACTGGGTTATTTAGTACACATGAGAGTATCACAAAAGTACATTTCTACTCCCTTCTTAATTTCCTTTTATCCACCATCAGCACTGGCTGAGGGCAAGTGATTATGCTCATAGTAGTCAAGCTCAGGACTCTGGTGTTGGGTGCTGGGAGTGCTTAGCTCCTGCTGCTGTAAGAAGACTCTTAAGTTTAACTTAGAGTTGCAGGGTTTCCTAGACTGATGTTGATTAAAAATAAGAGGGGATGGGGGAATGACTGTGTATATATGTGGTTTCTGACTTCTTCTAAGTTGTTCACCTAGCGAAACAGTCAACCGAGTATATTTATTTTACATACTGCTATTGGTTGTTTTTTCCCTACTTTTTAAAGGGCTTTTAAAATTTGGTGGTTAACTTCATAGTAAACTTAGAAATACTAATTATACAAACAGTTGTTGATATCCATAAGAAGGGTTCTCTGTGTTCTTCAAATGTTTGAGAATTACTAGAGCTACCAGCTCTCAGTCTAACCGTGAGCAGCAGGGGTGCTATGGAGAGGCGCAGCACCATCATCCTGGTCTGGGAGGGAATTAATTCTTCAAAGCAGATGAGAGAAAACAGTCTCTGTGGAGAAAACAGTCTCTCCTTTGAAATGCTTCTGGAGCCACAGACTCTACTTGAAATGTGACTGGATATCAGTGCAGAAATACAAGGAGCATGATATAGCTACAATATAAAATATAATAGGAAATGTCATTATTTTTTATTGGTGAAATTAGAAAGCGCGGATGGTTCAGGATCTTGTTGTTGGGCCAGTCCAATACGCATATAGCACAGAAATACAGCCTGTGGTTACAGTACACACTTCTGAGAAGCTTTCTGCAGGTTTTTATGTCACAGTATTTGGAATCTTTTCAGTATGTGCTGACCATATGTGTTACTGCATGTTCCTGTTCTCCAGCTGCAGATGCTTCTTTTCTTTTTTTTTTTCCTCTTTTTGTTCTTTTGAAGGCCTTGGAATTCTGAGAGAAAGCTACAGTAGAAAAGTGCCCTGCGTGGTGGCACAGGTATGAGTAGAGCTGAAGGCATCTGTTCAGTAGACCTCTGAGGAAACGGCTTCAGTAATGCTGCAGAAGTTTCCTTTTTGTTTATGCAGAGTATTCAGATGATAGCTCTACCTTGGAGCCCTCTAAATAGACAGTTATACTTAGTACCAAGTCCCACTGCAATTTCTGAGTCAGTATCACTGAATAGTTATTCTGTTATAAAAAAGCTGTGATGTTTTTGTAACTAATATTTCCTGCCTGAAATAAAAAGTTAAAGCACGTCTCATGTCACAGTGAAGGGGGAGAGAAGGGAAGGGAGTAAAAATAATGTGGTCTTACGTGAATAAGACTGGGGAATAGAGTGGCAGAAATACAAATAGATTAATTTTCCGTTCTTTGAAGGATCTCTACCTGTAGTAATAAATAAAATGCTGATGCAGAGAGAGAATTTACTGCTGATGCAGAGGGAATTTACTCTTAAGTTCTCAACTTCAGGTGGTAAACTGTCAAAAAAATCTTGTAACCTTTCAGGCAACTTCTATTTGTGCTCTGTTAAAAACTGCAGAAAACAGCAGTGGGACTTTGGATTTTTTTTGCCTTCACCTATGACTTAGGGAGAGGGGTGCATGTAAAGGAAGTCTACTTGCAAAATAACTTCCAGATGAATCTTTAAGAAATAAGCTTTCATGAATGAACTCCCACATGGAGAGGTACATTCAGCTACTTAGTGGACTCTCCTCCCTGATCCTGCTCTAGATTAGATGCCTCCTGCTGGGAAACTGCTCTGTGAGCTAACTAACTTCCAGATCGTGAGCTGTAAGAAGCTGAGGTTTGGCTGGAGGCAGTGCCCTAAGTCTTGGTCTAGATCTAAGCAAAGGTCCAGCAAATGTCCTCTGTGAGGCTTATCTGCAACTGCCTTTGCTATGACAGGGCATTCATAATTGGCTAGTGCCTTTCTGTCTTCTCACTGCTTGCAAGAGATGCAGAAGCCATATGAGAAAGGCCTACATCAGGTATCTGACCAAGGGAGAAGGAATACTCTTGACAGGAACGTCAAGGACAGATGGTGCTTAGTTAGCACAGTAGTGACTCCAGTTCAGCTTCTGAGGAGGACGACTCACTTAGGAAGTCCCTGATCTGAGAAGCTGGGCTGTAGCATGTGGTCCTTCTCTGTGCCCCATCAGTATGTCACAGCTTGGGACATCTTAAGCATTAAATTAGTGTAACTGAGGCTTCTGCAGATGAGGCTTCTTCTGCAAATCTAGTTTTGGATCCCTCAGTCACTTCCTTAAGCAGGAGCAGAGATTTTTATGTCACTTCTTGTTTATGGAGTACACCATTGTCATATCGACATATGAATATGTTACTGACTTCATGGTGAAAGACTGGCCAGTATATATTGGTAGCTCCTGCATGTTGGGTGGATGATCTCCTGTGCAGATCGGAGATAACATGCAGAGACTGAGATTTTTAAGTCAAGCTGAAAGGTATCTGTTCTTGCCCGTCTGCATGGAGTACTGCTTTGCAGCATCTGGATAAGACTGCAGAATCTTAATAGTAGCCAGAAAGGATGAGCATTTATCAGAAAAACAAGTAAGACTGGAACTAGAAAATAAATAGGTAATAAAGTAGAAACATCCCAGTGGAGATTAGGGTGTATATATTTGATTATTTGTATTTGCAGCACAGTAGGGGTTGGATACAACCAAAAGCAGTAGGTTTGTCCTCTGGAAGGTGAGAAGAACTATAAAGAAGGCTGCGTCTGGTTGTGCTGTGCAGGAAGGACAGGTGTGAGTGCACCCCTGAGATGTGCTAAGCCTTCAGCTTGAGAGACCTTTTCTCCTTTGAGCAGCTGTATACGCGTAACTCACACAAACCAGCTGTACAGAGAATCAGGCTGTGGCATCTGTTTAGTAATCCCAGGTAGCTCAAGGTGTTAGAAGGTCTTTAATATCCTTTCCAACAGACACTTGATGAAGTCATATAGGACATAAGCAGCACTGATTTAACTCCTATGTTTTGCATGTTTAGTTAGTAACTGATAAAGTGGAGCATGATACTTATTTATAGTATAAGGATCTTCTGTAGAAATAACCCTCAGTTCCAGCTGGACAATTGGATCCTTGTTCAAATCCTGCTAGAATTTCTGAGCTATTTATATGGATGTTAAACAGTGCTCGCAGATGGCTATCTCATACCTCTGGATATTTTAAATTCTGACTTCCACTGGGAAGCAGTTTGGGAAGCAGTTGCTTTGTGATAGCTCCTCTGAGTTGGAAGACAACGTATGGTGAGATAGCACCTAACCAATGCCATGCACGTTAAGTGAGTGAGGACTGTTGAGGTCCAGATGAAGTTGTATGTGGAGAGTGGGAGAGTGTGGTGAGAGGACGGTTTAGCACACCTTCACTGCACTGCTCAATACAGGGTTCCTGATGGTGTTCGTGGCAGCTGCAGTTATCTGGTTAGACCTGGCAACATGTCCTGCTTCACACTTACTGTGCCTGCTATTGTGATATGTTAAATTTGTGTTAATTGTTGGTAACTTGGCAAGACCAAAGCAAAGATGTGCTCTACTAAAAGTGTAATTTTTTTTCAGTTAAAAATGGTTGGTTTGTAGTTCATGAACTGTTTGAGGTGTTCCTATCTACCTGTGGTATACTTGTGTGTAAAGTCACATTGCTAAGGCTACAGACTCAATAGGAAGTACAGATCTGGAATGAAAACAGTAGCTTCCCTGGGTACATATGCTTGTAGTAGTTTCTGGGTACTTGGAAGGTTTTGGAGAACCTCTGCTTCAGTCATCAGGGGGAATAGACCTGGTCTGCAGGTGCTTCAAGAGCTGTTGAATCTCTGTCTTGTTTGCTGTAGCAATTGGAATGTATTTAGTGAAAAAGGCGGGGGACTAAAATGAGAAGAAATCTGTTTTGTTGTGTTCTGTAGGCTGAGTGCTGCAGGTTTTGTAGTGCTGAGGAAGGACACAACAGTGCCGTGTCTCTAGTGGTTACTGGTCATGGCAGTAGCCAGTCTTATTTACTGATGATTTGAGATACCATTTCAAGTGCGGCTCTCACTGTATACTGTCTCATGAAAAAGGTTGAGATTAAAGTAAATAAGGACTCTTAATATCTCACAGAGAGACTGCATTTCATTGCAGAAGCAACCTTAACTTCCTAAACACTGGAGTTCCTAGTATGTCACCTAAATGCTCTTACAATATTGTTTTTAATGTCTCATTTCCTCCCTGCTTCTTTTTTGTATTTAAAGAAACAAAACCAAAAAAACCCATCAAAAACCCCCCAACAATTCATACAGACAGTAGCTATTTATGCTATTGCAGAAGTTAAAGGATGATAAGATGTTATTATATAATGACGTTATATAAAGTTTCTCTGTCCCAAACTACCCTTTTTAACCTCTTCTATACATGCCTTGATGAGTCAGTGCCACTTCTTCCCCTTTGGAATCATCTCATAAAGGTTCCTTCCCACCAGCATTGTCCAAGGGTCTGCCTAGTCCTTTCCCTATCAACCTGCACACATGGTTTCTGAAGCTCTTACCAGTTTTTCTTGGCTCCTACTACTTTCCCTTCTGGTCCTGGAACATAAATCCAATAAATTTTCTTTCTTGCTTCTGCTTCATCCCAGTTGGGTTCTGTCTTCTGTATTCCCATGGAACTTTTATTTCATGTTGCTTGTGTTTCAGTAGGGGAAAGGTTTTGGTTTTGTTTGTTGTTGGCTTGTTTGTTTTTTCTTTTAAAAAGTATAGAGAGTTGGAGATGAAGGACTGGCTTAGTATGTAGAGGAGATTGCCTGTATCCTGGAGTGGTCACTCTGGGAGCTCCAGCTTTGGTTCTGGAGAATTGCACTAAAGAAGCTTTGCTGAGCCACTCTGTGGAAGTGACAAATCATTTGTCCACTGCTAGATTATTGTTTTTGAGCAAATCTAGTAAAAGAGGCTTTTGAGGTTTTTAGCTTCCTAATATGAAGTTCTTCAATGATAAGGAGGTATTTAAAATTTCTTTTTTCTCTTCAAAAGTTTAATAAGTGACCAAGTTTCTGTGCATTACTACAGGGTCTTAAAGGGTGCATGTCTGATGGAGGGGTTAACCTTGACCAAGTTCTGGGTACCTGCTGTAAAGAATGGAGGGGCAAACTGCTTATAAAGATTTGACATACCTGAGCAGATCTGAAGAATGTATGTGTGTGCATCTAAATCCTGACAAATGCAAAGTAAATTTAAGTTAATTTGGGCTGGGTTGCATGTCCTTGCTACAGACACGCCACATTAAAACCATTCCAGCCTGATGGATCCTGTTTTTGTAAATAAATGCTTGGATTAGTGATGCCTCTTTTGAAAATACAAAATCACTATGTGAAAAGTGGACTGGACTTCTCCAGTCCACTGGAAAAGAGACGAGATGGGAGAAATATTCATTTAAGGAGCTTGAGTTGGTCTAGCCTGACACTACTTAAGTTTCAACCTTGCTTCTTCTCTACATAACTACCGTTCAGATGCATATTCCAATAGTTTGCTTTATAAAAACAAGATTGGTTAAATATAACTCTAGAGTACAAAAGTCCTTTCTCATCAAGGAAGAACAATGTATTCTGTCTTTGTTCTATTTAATTTGAAAGCAAAGATGAGTCTGAAATGCAAAGCGCAAAACTATGACTGTGTGTCCCGATGTGAAAGTGAATTGGGAGTTTTGCTTTAGAGTGTCCTCCTGCAGTGGTGTTCAGTTATTTGGCATGTTTTTTACTGTGTTTTTTTTTTTTTTTTTTTTAAGGTGACTGAAATAAAACAACATAATGTTTTTCATTACAGCACTTGAAGAATCGGAAAGTGACATTTATGTGCGATTCATGAGGTCACACAAGTGTTACGACATTGTTCCAACAAGCTCTAAGCTTGTTGTTTTCGACACTACGCTTCAAGTGAGTATTCTCCTTTCTGTCTGCCTTTGCTTGCATTTCATTTTTTGTAAATGAGTGTTTCCTGAGCATTAAATGAAATCTGATCTTGTGAAGGTAAATTCACCCATAATGCTTTGCCTGGTATGAAAACATTGTTTCAACTGTATCTTTCATGTCACACTAGAGGAGGAGCTGGAGGAAGACTTCCTAGCAGAGCAGAAAGAGGAGGTAATTTGTTTTGCAGTTGGAATCCATATCTAAATACTTTCATACTGGCCCAAACTTAAATTGGCTTCTTCATGACTATCAGAATTTACATAAAGATATTTTGTGTGGAGATCCCTGTGCAATAGCTAAAGAGTATCCAGGTGTTTTGAGCCCGTTCCTGCTATATTGATAAGACAATTTAGGACTAAATGGATGGCTTAATTATGAAAATTACTACATTCTTCAGAAAATTTTTGTTTTCGGTTTTTCATTTTGGTTTTAATCAGTAAATCATCTGCTAGACTCTTGGCTTTGTCTGAAGAGGTTTTTTGCCAAAAGAAGGCATTAGCTGCCTGCTATAGAAACAGACTAATCTGTTCTGCAGAGTGGTAGAAAGCTGTGGCTTTCTTTTTGTTTCCTGGATTTTGCAATTGGTGTGTTTTTGGCTTGCTACGGTTTTTGTTCGTTTCAGTGTGTTTTTCCCTTTGAAGACGCTCCAATTCTGGCTTCACTGAGCCCATTGGGTAAACTTGGTCTGGAATGTACTGCTCAATTAGACTTCAGCTTTTCAGTCAGAGGCAACCGTGTAATAGATACTTAGTCCCAAAACATTCACAGAACCATCTTGCATTCGGATAATTGTATATAATGCTAGGGTCTAAAAAGGCAGAAGGCCTACATTGCACAACAAGGCAGAGTTCTGGGGTGGATCCAGAGCACTGCATACTTGTTATCAGGCTATTTGTACAATGACCAACAGCGTCCTTCTTGAGTTCTGCTGCATGGCTGAAAGCCATGGAGCTTCTGTGATTCACTTACTGCTCTGTACAAAAAACAACTAACTTCAGCGCTGGACTTTTTCGATTATCCAGGCAGCTCACTAGTGAGGGAGTTTCCTTCATCTCTTGACTCTGTTTAGACTCTGAGCACACTGAGGCTTCAATGTGTTGTCTCTTGGCTGAGTCCTCAAAGGTAAGTGTCCTGTCCAGGACCAGTATTGTGTTAAAACCTGAGCAGGGCTGTGGTTGAGATTCTGTCTGTGTGCCAAAGGACCTCCTGCTGCTAATTGGTCTGGTAGCCAAGAAAGCGACGTTGAATGTAACAGTTGGTCACCAGTGTCTCATGTACAGCGTCTCATTATTTCCTCTTTACCCAGAAAACCAGGCTTCTACTGGAGACTTACTGTCCTTAAGCACTTCAGTGTCACTGGAACAGTCACTTTTTCTTTCCCTAGGGTTCCAGGATTCCTGGGTTTTGTAGTGGAGAGACACCTCTCTGTGGTTAGAGATGGAAAAAGGTAGCCTGTAGTCTTAGGGGAGATTTTAAGCACATAGACATCAGTCCTACAGAGCTTAAATGTTGATGTTGATTTTCTTCATATATTCCACTTCTTGACTGCTTTAACTGCATCTGTTCTTGCATTTCGCTAGGGGCATGGACTTTGGTGCAAGCACTGGAAGCTCTACTGAAGAGTATCTGTTACATTTAGATAACAGTACTAATAAATATTCCTTGCCACAATGCTTTTCAGAGGTTTCTTTCTCTGTCTCTCAGAAGCTTGTTTCTTTGGAGGTTGATTGTGTTGACTTTTTAATCATCTTGGAGGAAAAAGTTCTGAAGCTTTTCCTTTCTTCTGCCCAATAGCAAGAATGACTGTCAACTCTGGACTGAAGAATTCAGACTCCTTTGACCTGAAAGGTTGAATCTGGGATGATAGTGTTTACCGTTACTCTTTGAGCTCTTCTCAAAGACACTTGGCTTCCTTTTAGTTCTAGGGGATGTTTATTCTCACCCTATGATATAATCTATTGGGAGTTGGTACCTGCAGCTTGTTGGCGTGACTCACAACCTATTTAGTTCTCAACTGTCAGTTGTCACTTGTGTCAAAGGCTTGAGCTTGGTCACTGTTGCAACTGGAAAGATGAATTTTCTTTATTCCACGAACCACTTAATCTTGGGGCTATTTGGACAGGTCACCTATTCCTTTTGGCTTTGCCAGATCTCTTGATTAATTACATAAGATCCCACCACATACCAGTTTTCATTGCTGGAGCTGTGTTGAGGTAATGCTATTAATGTAAAGAAGTTAGAGTTTCATCTCCAGTTGCTGAGCCAGTGTGAGGTAACACTTGGAGAAGCAGAGTGTGAGTCAATGAACCTTGTGAATTTTCACCGTAAAGGAAAACAGTCAACTTAATTGTAATGGAAAAACTTTCACCAAAGCTCCACCAAAATCCCTGTCTTCTTTGGGATCTGTAATGATGGCCACGGATTACAACTGGAGAAGAACAAGGCATGCCTTAGCCTTTGATCATGAGGTCGTGTTCTCAGTCTGCTTCTCCAGGTATTTGAAAGCAGCGGTGGTAGAAGGGGACTCTGTAGTTAATTGTTCGGACTCTCGTTATGGCAAATGTGGGCCATGTCTTGAACCTGAGTTACTGATGAGTAGCTTTTTTTTTTTTCTCCAGACTGTATTCTTTGAACTTTTTACCATTACACTTAGTCCCGGTTGCATTACTCTTAATTTTAAATTCATAATATTATTGTAAAGCAGTAGTCCTCTTCCAGCATTGGCACTGTGTTCTAACTTCTCATGTTTCGCAAAACTAAATTACAGGGTTATTTAAGAAATACTAAACACGTTGATCTGAATGCTTATCCTGGGCTACACTGCTAGGAGGTCTTCTAAGTACTTCTCTGCAGTATTTTGCTTTGTAGTTCTTTACATAACACCTCACGTTCATGTTCCACCTTCAGAACCTTCAAAACACATTTTACTTTTACTTTTTCAGTCTGATGAGTGTGGCTGGTGCTTGTACATGTGTCTGGAATATAAAAATAGAATTAGCTTTTTTAGGTAAACAAACCCCACGAGAGTCTGGTGCCTTGAAAAAGTTCTCAAACATCTGAATTCGTGTTTTAAAAGTGCTAGAGCTAAACCAGAATATATAAGGGCTCAGTTAGCAATCAATGCAAGGAGAAGAAAAAATGGAGCTGCATTGTGTTCTAATGGCATCCTTTGAAAGATTTAGTGGCTGGGTTTTTGACTCCAGTATCCCATCTCCCTCTACTGGTCAGCAAGCACAGCATGCATCACATGTTTTCACCCTGGAAAATTCTTCATGAGATACTTTGGAAAGTATTCTAAAACTGTTGTTAGCTGTGGGAAAACTGGAGATGTTAATTTATATAATGCGGCACGAGACAGCCCGTTGAAGCAACCTCTGTTCATAAAAGTAAATGTTTAGTCTCAATGTCTTTGGGGGATATGGTGTAAAGATTTGTGAGGAATCTTGTTGTAAGCCTGAACAAGAGAGGAGCTGGTAAGGTGCCATTACACTTGAAACAGAAGATAGCAGAAGTAGTAGCTAACAAAGAATGGGCTGACAGTCTCTTCGATCCTGCTTATTTGCCAGTCAGAAGGCATGAGGGCCTCTTGACTCCATTAGCTACCAAACATCTTGCTGCTTCTAGGGCTAGCCCACCAGTCTGGTCTTGCCTGTCTTGAATACACCTGTGCAGCTGGCACCTACACTTGGCTATTGTGAAAGCGATGGTATATCTCATGTGCTTCCGTTTGGCATCAGGTCATCTGCTAAGGGGGAACTGTGCTGAACTTCAGCTGGAGAACATGCCCCTTGGCACAGACTTGACCAGCATCTCTGTACTGAGCCAAGGTCTGCTTACCAGCCTGAGGCCAGCTGGCACAGCCTGGTTTGCCTTGGTATAGCTTAGCTTATATTTCCCCCAAAGCAGAGTATCTGCATCTTGAAATGGTCCCTAGCTTGTGCTGAACCCTGAGCAGTGGCAGATGTCTGGGCGAGTGCTAGCTGGCACACGTCTCTTGATTTAGACTGACAGCAGACTGTTCTTTCACTCTTTTGGTTTGCTAATACAGATGTAGCCTGTGAGTATTTACTCCTCGTAAATATTTATAGAATCCCATTGAACTCCAGTGCTGTCGCTCTTCCCTGCCTGTGACCCATGAATGCTCCTTGTTCCTGACAAGCTTCATCCTTTTGCTTTGCCTGGCGAAGGTGCTATCTTTGCTTGATGCACATTAAAGAAACTTTAAAAAGTCTGATCAGACCTGGAAGGGAGTCAAGAGCCAATTTGATGTTATGAGCTAGCTATCTTGTGAAATTTGGAAATTTGACTCTCTGGATGGTGGGGAAACTGGGCAAGTGGCAACGGTGTGCAGCTCGCAGTGGATAAACGGTCTGTCTAATCTCTGATGTGTCTCCCAAGATGCAAACACTTCACAGCCCCTTTGAGTGACTGTCCCCTGAAGGACTGCTCTGTGAGTGAGCAGTCACTTACTGTTCTACAGTCTAATTTATTCAATAAATGTATCTGGATTATCTTGATAGGAGACTTCAAGAAGACACTGAGCTGAACGCAGACTTACTGGTTACCGCTTTGTCTTCAGCACAGCATTTGAGTACTGTGCAAGTGTTAATGCACTTAATGTGGCAGTGATCTGGAGAAATAACCTGGGATGGTTCTCCCCCTCTACTCTGCTCTTGTGAGACCCCACCTGCAGTACTGCATCCAGCTCTGGAGCACCCAAAACAGGAAGGACATAGGCCTGTTGGAGCAGGTCCAGAGGAGGGCTGGAACACCTCTCCTGCGAGGACAGGCTGATAGAATTGGGGTTGTTCAGTCTGGAGAAGAGAAGGTTCTGGGGAGACCTTATTGGGGCCTGCAAGAAATCTGGGGAGGGACTTTGTACAAGGGCTCGTAGTGATAGGATGAGGGGTAATGGCTTTAAACTGGAAGAGCGGAGATGTAGACTAGATCTAAAGAAGAAGCCTTTCACTCTTAGTGAGTCACTGGAATAGGTTGCCCAGGGAGGCTGTGGATGCTCTGTCACTGGATGTGTTCAAGACTAGCCTGGATGGAGCTTTGAGCAACCTGCTGTAGTGGGAGGTGTCCCTGCCAATGGCACAGAGGTTGGAACTAGATGATCTTTAAGTTCCCTTCCAACCCAAACCATTCTATGATTCTAGGAAATAAAGTAGCATCCAGATCTGCCTTTACTTTGTTTGTTGGGTTTAACTTGTATCAGGTATCTGATCAGAAATCTGATCTTTTCTTTTCCTTTGAAACTGGTATTTAGGCTTGGAAGGAAGACAAGAATTTCAGTAATTCCTGCATTAAATTCAGATGTCAACAAAATACAGCACTTTGTTCACATTCTATCAGTCGGATTAATTTTGTCTAATTAACATCATCTACTAATGTGATTTCACTTTCTAACTTGTTCCTGCATACATGTGACTTTGATGTTTGATTTAGGGACCAATGCATTTCCCTCCCATCCTGAACTCTATTCGCATTTTTGAAGGAAATGGCCCTTACCCTCTTTATAGTAGTCTCTGAAGCTTAACTCTGTAAGCTTACTTACGGCAAGATTTTTGTCTGACCTTCAAAGAAATGTGTTAATTTGTTTTGACTTTGCCCAGCCTACATAAAGGTGAGAAGGATTAATTTATTTTGTAGTGCAGAGCAATTAACCCTCCATGAGGAATGTGAAAAGTAAGTATAAGACAGGGACTTCCATGCTGGGCGTCAGGCAGCAATCTGCCGTCCCAAGAATGGTACCTTAGCAAATGTAGTGGCTGTCTCTTGTGAAGTTTGTGTAAGCTCTGATGGGGTGAAAAGCTCTAAGTTTTGGTTAAATGGTATTCTTAGCTGTTAAAAATAAATTTGTTTTACTACTGAAAATATATGTAGCTTTTGTTCCCCTTGAAGCTGTTTTTAAAGTATTTGTGCAGCACTTCTTCATAAACTAAGAAAAACCACATTTGTGTGGAAACAGTAATCAAAATAAGCTCTTAGAGTCCTAAAGACTCTTTCCTTTTATATCCTGAAGAAATCTTGGACAATTGTGTGGCTCGAAGGTTTGATTACTTGATTTCATTAAACAGAAGCATTATGTAAGTTGGTAATGTACCAGATGTGGTTATCCCTAATGAAGGCTTCTGTCAATAACTGTCACATGCCAGCAAGAGCTCAAAGTTTCTACCACATAACTAGAAAAATACTTGGAACAATTTTCTGGAAACTTCTTTAGTGGTTTAACAAGGTGGAAGCGGATATAACTTCTAACTCTTCCAGAGCATGCAGTGGATTCCACATTAAAAGAGTGGAAGAGGATTTGTGTTTCTCTTCCATGTGCTGACTCTATTCAGTAAACGGGTCTGCTATTCCTGTTCCCTCCAAGTCATTCTTGACTGGGTTGTTGACTCTCTCCACAGTAATGAGAGAGACCAAGCTTCCAGGAAGAATGCTCTAGAGTCTTTTGCTTCCAAAAACACACAGCAGACACGTGGGTTCGCACAGCTTTACAGAAGGACTGACTGTGCTTAATTGGCTTTGAGGTTTTTCCTTGTCGAAGTTGCTAGATTTCAAACTAGTAACACTGTCTGCATTTCTGAGGAGTGTGGACACCCCTCCTTGCTTACCCATCCCACAGGACTGTAAGAGAATAATGTAATTTAGCTTCCAACTGGCATGTGGGCTGAGGTAGTTGAGCAGGCCACATGACAGCTCCCTTGACTGAGATCAGCTTGGAATCAGTAGCATAATGCAGGAAGACTCTGGTGTTTTATCAGAGCTGCTCCTGTTGCTTGTGCACAACAAGCAGAGCAACTTGATTCCTGCAGCTCTCAAAATGAATAGCAAGCATTTAATTCTGGGTCTTGGAGGAAGACAATATGAATTCATTGTACCGATTAAACAGAAATTTCTTGGTCTAGGCAGGGTATGGGTAAGGTGTTTGTGCTTGGCTGAGTGAAAGTCATGCGTCATTCTTCTTGCCTTCCCCGCCCCACCAGCACTTTTTTCTGGTAAGATCTTAATCAGTGAAAGAATTTCTGTACCTGTCCCAGTGGCTCTGCCTGTGAGGCTTACCTGAGGTCTTACTCCTCGCCCATGGTAGCATGAAATCTAGCAGCAGAAATTCTGGCTTGAAGTTTTTTTGTTTGTTCCTACCCTCCAAAAGCAGAGCTGTGCTTTTTTTTTGATTAGGCTTCTCTCAAACAGCAGATGGAGTTAAGTATCAGCAGAGTACCTTATTGAGATAGACTAACAAGAACTGACTGTAGTCATGGACCAGCAGCTATCTAGAAGAGGTCCTGATTAAATGTGTGGTGTGAGAAGGAGAGCCCTTAATTGCTGGCTACAATGAGGGCATGTTGACATAAGAGTACCAGTTGAGGTCTCAGTTCGGTGTCTTTGGTTGGACTAGGACGTTTTCATGTGGGTGTGGTGTGAGGAAGACTTCTGCATGTGGACTTAGTACCTGTTTCCGGGGCAGAAATCTAGAACATGCGCCCACATATTCTAACTTGAGGATATGACACTACCTATTAGTTCTGGGGTTTGGCTTGGGTCTGAAGGGTATTACTCCATCAGCTCTTAAATTTTACTAAGCACTCTATGGCCATTAGTCCTACATAATCTTCCAGGAATGTTCTCTTTCCATCTCCTGTGGAGAGTTTTGATCTGGTTTCATGTGAGCTTTCCAAAATTCACCCTGAGCTAGAGGAGCTGCTTGTGGATGTTTGTTGGTTGGGGTTTCTCAGATGTTAAAGCAGATGTAGCCTCTTAGTTAGAAACAGGTTTGTCCAATTTTTCTCTGCTTTACTTGAGGGTCTGCTAAGGTAAAGGAGGAAATTCTTCTCTTCAAGATCTGCTTGGCCTTTGCCCTAGGCAGAAGTCCTTACTGTTAGGTCCTTAAGGAGCTTGTTTTTTTTAAAGGCATAGTCCCTCAAGGCAGAAATGCTTCTACCAAATTCAGAGACCAAAGGAAATAATTGGAAGATAAATTTGAATGCAACAGTCATTGTGCTGAGATGGTTGGTTCTAGCCTTACAAGCTGGTATAGTCCCTCCAAACAAGCCAATTTATAAGAACACTGAACTATATATATATCACCACAAAAGAGGCTTTTAAACTTTTCACTAGCTCCTTTATGCAACTGAGGTTTCTGTAACTTAAAAAGATGTCTGGACTGGACATTACAGCTTTATTAGAAGAAAAAGGGGGAAAAAAAAAAAAAAAAGAATTTGCAAGTTAATGTTTAGTATCCTTCCCGATGTTTTGTTCGCCACTTTTTGGGAAACAAAGCCATTAATGATGCCCTAAAAAAAAGAGAGCAATTCCTGTGAGAACTTTTAAGTGTTTCCTGATAGTAGATGCCATCCCTAGATTACAATTTTGGAGAAGTGTTTTTCAGTTTCCTCTTGACCCCTTAGAAAGCTGGTGTGAAGATTCTCTTGAAAATTGGTTCCACCTCCCTGAAATTTCTTTGCTTCAGGTCTTGCACTTAGGAAGGATTACCTTCCCCTCAACTGAAGGTGTTCAAATGTCATTGCCATCTGGGTGTGAACTGCTTCAAATCAGAAGTGTGTGACATATTCGGAGAATATTTTAGCTTGTACTGCTTTTGGTTTATCAAAATGATTGTCGTGGGATCTGGGGATGAGTGCTGGAGTCTGTAATTCCAGTTTAGTTCACAACAATTTTCAGGCCATAGAAGTCAATCCTTTGAAGATGGTGCTGACAGTGGGGAAGAGGAGGGTTGCACAAAGAGTCTTCTATGGCAAAGCTGTATTTTCCATTTAGTATTGTGTTCCCAAATACTGCATTCCAAGCTGCTGTTCAGGTGAAAATGGGGTGGTCGGCCTTCTCCAATGGGCTGTATTGCATTGCCAGGGATCTGAAGACTTTCAGTAGAAGCTGGGAGTGAATAAGGAGGAAAAAGACAGCATAAGCAACTTCAGTCTTTAGTGAAGAGTATTTTTCAGATAAGGAAGGGTAACTTGCTGGACCCAAGAGGGGGCTTGCACTTTATTTAGCATGAGTTAGTATGACTCAAGTAGTTAGTTGCCTGGTTTTGCCTCTTTGCTGGCTGCATTGTCAAACAAGTACAAAAAACCAGTGACGAATTCCTTGGATGATCTGCCTTTTGTAAGGCTCTTACATAGAAGCAGCACTACCTGAAATCCTAGTGATGTGAGGGAGTAGCATCAGTAACCTCTCTTATTGCAGCAGATCATCAGGCTTGCTTCTTCCTCACACACAGTAGTTGAGACTCTTCATTTTCTTTTCCTTTCTTGGAGATCTGCCAAGATTTGCACAGCCGGAGGACTTGCCATGCTACTTGAAGAAATATAATCCTGTTGGGCTAGAAACTGTTGCCCTATTCTTCATGTTTTCACATCAAAAGCATTTGAGAGTCAGTCAGCTCGTAAACACGTTTCGGCTGAGGGAGGAAAGTGTAGGTTGCCCAGTTTTTACGCGGTACAAAGGTCAGAGTAGAGACATGATGATTTTCCTGTTACAGCAAAGACCAGTTGTACTATTGGTCTTCTCACTTGGTAAGAAATACTGAAATACAAGTGTTTAGCCTCTGAGAGAACTGTCAGCGTAACTTTTTTTCCTTGTGCTTTCTTACTCTAATAGTGAGAACAAAGGCTGTATTCCAGAGTGATTTTGCCATATTTGCTTGTTTTTTGAGGATATATGTGGTGTTATCCCTTCAAAATGGAAAACGTTTCCCCTTCACAAGTGAGGAGGCACTCCATGCCTTGCTGTTTCATACTGACAGGTTTCATACTCAGAGCCTGTGAATATACGGGTATATGAGTTTAACCTTCTGTGGTGGTACTTCAGTTGTTCTGATCCAACTTGCTAAGACTGGATGCGTTCCTCTTGAAGATATTTCCACTACATATCAAACTTTGAGTTTTGTTATGTTAGGAGGGGTTATTGTTTCTCAGGGACTGCTTGAAAGATGACATGATGATACGGTGTCCACATGTACTTTTTGAGCTGTGTGTTCCCTCTAAGTTTTGTAGTCTGTAAAAATCCTCATGAGACAAGAGGGGAAATTTGTCAATGTATCCAGTGAAAATGGCAATGAATGTTCTCGCGCACCTTCGAGCATCCGTCCATCAGGAATCAGAGATGCTAAAAGTGTCAAGTATCACAGAATGGTAGGGGTTGGAAGGGACCTCTGGAGATCATCTAGGCCACCCCTCTTGCCAAAACAGGGTCACCCAGGGTAGGTTACACAGGAATGTATCCAGACGGGTCTTGAAAGTCTCCAGAGGAGACTCCACAACCTCTCTGGGCAGCCTGGGCCAGGCTC